>JAWQFJ010000320.1:1266-36266 GCA_034096865.1 Theodoxus fluviatilis | reverse complement strand
CAGAGCACATGCTAGTTTGAGCAGACACAGAGCACATGCTAGTTTGAGCAGCAGCAGCAGCACATGCTAGTTTGAGCAGACACAGAGCACATGCTAGTTTGAGCAGCAGCAGCAGCACATGCTAGTTTGAGCAGGCACAGAGCACATGCTAGTTTGAGCAGCAGCAGCAGCACATGCTAGTTTGAGCAGACACAGAGCACATGCTAGTTTGAGCAGACACAGAGCACATGCTAGTTTGAGCAGACACAGAGCACATGCTAGTTTGAGCAGCAGCAGCAGCACATGCTAGTTTGAGCAGGCACAGAGCACATGCTAGTTTGAGAGGACACAGAGCACATGCTAGTTTGAGCAGCAGCAGCAGCACATGCTAGTTTGAGCAGACACAGAGCACATGCTAGTTTGAGCAGACACAGAGCACATGCTAGTTTGAGCAGACACAGAGCACATGCTAGTTTGAGCAGACACAGAGCACATGCTAGTTTGAGCAGACACAGAGCACATGCTAGTTTGAGCAGACACAGAGCACATGCTAGTTTGAGCAGACACAGAGCACATGCTAGTTTGAGCAGCAGCAGCAGCACATGCTAGTTTGAGCAGACACAGAGCACATGCTAGTTTGAGCAGACACAGAGCACATGCTAGTTTGAGCAGACACAGAGCACATGCTAGTTTGAGCAGACACAGAGCACATGCTAGTTTGAGCAGCAGCAGCACATGCTAGTTTGAGCAGACACAGAGCACATGCTAGTTTGAGCAGACACAGAGCACATGCTTGTTTGAGCAGACACAGAGCACATGCTAGTTTGAGCAGACACAGAGCACATGCTAGTTTGAGCAGACACAGAGCACATGCTAGTTTGAGCAGCAGCAGCACATGCTAGTTTGAGCAGACACAGAGCACATGCTAATTTGAGCAGACACAGAGCACATGCTAGTTTGAGCAGACACAGAGCACATGGTAGTTTGAGCAGACACAGAGCACATGCTAGTTTGAGCAGACAGAGCACATGCTAGTTTGAGCAGACACAGAGCACATGCTAGTTTGAGCAGACACAGAGCACATGCTAGTTTGAGCAGCAGCAGCAGCACATGCTAGTTTGAGCAGACACAGAGTACATGCTAGTTTGAGCAGACACAGAGCACATGCTAGTTTGAGCAGACACAGAGCACATGCTAGTTTGAGCAGACACAGAGCACATGCTAGTTTGAGCAGCAGCAGCACATGTTAGTTTGAGCAGCAGCAGCAGCACATGCTAGTTTGAGCAGACACAGAGTACATGATAGTTTGAGCAGACACAGAGCACATGCTAGTTTGAGCAGCAGCAGCAGCACAGCAGGCAATGAAGAATGTCTGAGCAAGACACACTGGTCCTACCTCTGCTGTGCTTCTTTGGAGAGGAAGAACTCAAAGGCATTGTATATCACAATGACATCACCTGTAACAGAAAGACAGAAATTCTGCAAAAGACATCCTGAAGTTCTTCATCAGATGCTGACGTTTGAGTTCTAACATGCGTGTGTCTTTTTCTAGAGTCATCAGTTTGTTATTCTCTGATGTAAAACATTAAAAGAAAATAACATCTTCTTCTTCTTCTTCTTCTTCTTCTTCTTGTTCTCCTCCTCCTCCTCCTCCTCTTCCTCTTCTTCTTCTTCTTCTTATTATTATTATTATTATTATTAATGGTGGGGCACTAATTCGGTTCATCTACTCCAGACAAAAGTACACATTCAAGAATGTGTCTGCATGCCCACTCAAGTGTGTATTCACACACACACACACACACACACACACACCCAATGCATGCATGCATGCAAACACACACATCCACAAACACATAAGTCATGCACTGTTATGGTCCAACACTTTGTTCTATTTTCTGTGTTGTTTGAAATGCGAAGTTTGGCGGGAATTATGGTCTGACCTTTGTCCTAGTTTCTGTGTTATTTGAAATGCGAGGTTTGGCGGGAATTATGGTCTGACCTTTGTCCTAGTTTCTGTGTTATTTGAAATGCAAGGTTTGGCGGGAACAAGCTGAGACCGTTGATGAGGCAGTGTGGTTGATTGCTTGGGGGGTAGTCATGTGTGCACTGTGAGGGACGCTTCCCTGATGATTTGATTGGATGGGTGTGGTCACGTGTGGACTGTGGGTGACGCTTCCCTGGCCGGGAGCGTTTGAAAGTTAAACGAGTGTGCAGCGAGAATAGCGTCGTGAAGAGACGTAGGTTGGAAGCCGCTCCGTGTTGCAGTGGGACACGTTAAAGAAATCCTTCAAGTCCTCTCCCCCGACCATCTGAACTGCTGTTTTAAAAACAGTATCATTCCTTGAAAGAAAGAACAAGCTTCGCCGGATTGTGAGGCCATTTTTGTCGTAGGGAGAATTTTCCCTCAGTCGGTGCAGAACGCTGGCTGAGTGTGCAAATCTGGATCCACACAGGTACTTGCGTCATGTTGTGTGTGGATACACCACCAGTGTCTATGGCCTTTCTAACCTCTCCTTCCAAGGGGTAGCCTTGAGAGAGAGTATGTGTGTTGGTCTGAGTGGACAGCGTTCTTTGGGCAAAAGTTCGTCAGTGAAGCATTCGAGAAACAGCGTCGCCCATCTGCTTGAAAACTCGTGAGTAATTTTGGGGTCAAGTTTGTTATTGGTTCAGAGGAAGCAATCCTCTATGTTTCAGTCAGAGGGTAGACTGATAAAAACCGCTGGCTCTGAACCTCCAGGTTTTGGCACACAATAAAAGATCGGGTTCGAACCCGCAACCTCTTGAGAAAAGAGGGGGAAAAAACACACAAAAAACCCCAATAAAACAGGTCGGGTTCGAACCAGCAACCTCTCTAAAAAAGAGGGGAAAAAAAGTTTCAGCGTGGATTCGAACCCGTTCACACATGACCTAACGTTACAATAGTCCAACGCTTTAACCATCTGAGCCATTCGGCAATTAACGGTACTACGTGTTTGTAAAGCAATTATAAATTAAAAAGTCTGTAGGACCTCCAGTAAACCTGGAGGGACATGAGTAGTATTTATTCATAGTAGTAGTAGTAGTAGTAGTAGTAGTTGAGAGGCTATATATAGCTCGTAAAGCCTTTTGAACGCCCCATCGTAATGTGTTGCCTTCTATAGGGTCTTAGCGCAATTTTCTTATTGCGATAATGTCACTCATCATAGCTTCTGAACTAGGTACGAAACGTCCAGGATACGAAACGACCCGCATCGTTAAAAAATCCTTCTCTCTCCTTTACCAATGTTCTTGAAATCAATCCTTCTAAAAAATTTCCTCGAAATTACGTCACGTTATTCCACGTCAAATGATTACGTCACGCATTTTGCATTTGGACTCTGTTGTAGCGTTTTCTTTGCAATGTATGTCGTAAAAAATAACTTTTTTCAAACCTCGATTCAGAAAATTTGATACATTCAATCGGACCTAACTTCCAGTTAGTGTGCAAAATGTCAAGGAAATCAGTCCAGTAGTTTTTGAGAAATCAGCCGCGAAGACGGGACAGACAGACAGATAAAGTCTGTAGGACCTCCAGTAAACCTGGAGGGATAAAGTCTGTAGGACCTCCAGTAAACCTGGAGGGCAATGAGTAGTATTTATTCATACCCCTGTCTATCACAGTCTGAGAAATCTTCTCACTGTCTGGCAAAAATGAGACACAAATGATGTCCGGAATACAACGCAACGAATCTGCGTTCATGTGGAAGCCATTTTGTCGCCTGCATCTGTTACCACGCGAGATAGAGCGAGAAAGGGGCATGGCTGTGGAGTGGGTCGCCATTCCATGAATTGACTACTTGCATCGTAAAAAATCCTTCTTTATCCTTTCACCAATGTTCTCGAAATTCATTATCCTCAAAACTCTACTCGCAAATGACGTCACGTTGTTGATGACGTCACACATTTCACAATTTGGCCATTCCATGAATGGAGTATTTGGGGAGGCGATGTCGAGTGTACGACCTTAAAAAACCACTTTCTCATCAAGCCTCGATTCTGAAAATTTGATACATTCAATCGGAACTAACTTCCAGTTAGTGTGCAAAATGTAAAGGAAATCCGTCCAGTAGTTTTGGAGAAATCAGCCGTGGAGTCGGGACAGACACACACACACAGACAGACAGATAAAGTCTGTAGGACCTCCAGTAAACCTGGAGGGATAAAATTGATTGACATATCTTATTCATTTGCCTTGAAATTGATCTTTATTCATGATTCAGTTCCATTAAAGAAAATCCTTAATGAACATTGTGTCATGTCATGCGAGCAGTGAGAGAGTGAGTGAGTGAATTAATTATCCCCCCTCCACTTGTGATACCCCATGACAAGAAAACAAGAAGAATTGGAGAATTGTGTACATGAAGGTGGAGGAAGGTGATATGCACACTCACACAAGCACAACTGCAAACGCACACATACACACACAAACAAACACACACACACACACAAACACACACACACACAAACACACACACACACACATACTCACACACACACACACACACACACACACACACACACACACACACACACACACACAACTTCTCATAGTACAGCCATACTGCTGTCCCTGCCAAAATAAACAAAAAGGGGAAAAATACATACTTGCTTGCAGTTGATCAGAGATGTTCATCACATCATTGTGAATGATCTGAAAAACAAAACAAAAAATCCTGGAGCAGTTCCATCTAATTCTAAATACAATATCTTAAGTCGTTAAGAGTGTACATACAGGAAACGGAAATGATAAACTCACCTTCACTGTTCACCCATTACATTCATTTCAAGCTTTTATTTAGCAATTATAATTCTATAGACAAGAAAAGGAACTGTCCTCATGCAGCACAACAAAAACAATCGGTCTTTCCTGCCTACAGCCCAGGAAGTCTCCCTGTAATGTGCATTCAAAAGGAAAACTGGAATGTTTCCACTGAAAAGGACGTGACTCTAGTTTTTCCATGTTAACTCAGAATTTTGGAATTTGAAACTGTCATCCATAATGTTCTCTTCTCAGGATTGCATTCAGCGTTGCACACTTATGCAATCATTCGAAAACATTGTCTACCAAGGATCTCGATCAACCCCTTCACTGCCGACATTTTTTCACAATAGCCTATACAGAGAAAAAATCCTACATGTCATGTGATCACACCCCATGTGTTGAATGACTTTGGAGAGCAGTAAATCTGCATGCTAGGGAATACTGTTCAGCAGTGATCTCACTGCTGCACTTAAATGCACTACTTTCATTCAGTGATGCTAGTGGCACAGATGGGATGTAGTGATTATGTCTGTGGCACACTGAAGAGGGGAAGGAAGGATAAAGACCCAGCTCAGAGAATCACAAAAAGCCTTTGGCAATGATCTCACTTTCCATGAAACTGCAAAATGCACTTTAAAAAGAAAGCAAAATCTAAGGCTAACGAACATTCATCAGACGAAGTGTAAAGAAGCAAGGTCACGTTGTCAGGCTCCATTGCTACATAAAGCTAAAAACCAAAATAAATGTCAGCACTGCATGAAATATACAAGTATATAATCATTCATTTAATCATCCAATCCCACCGGCCTATGATCAGGTTCATGAGCAATTACATGGACACACAAAAAGACTAAAAAAAACAAGTTTGCAACCTTCAGCTTTACACAGAGTTGGAGACAGCATCACAGAAGAAGAAAAAAAGGAGACGGTGAAAACGAATAGCAAAGGCTCATATCCCCCAAATTCACTCCACTCCTGTCCACAGAGCAGTGCAGCACAGACTGCAGCACAGGACATACCTGACTGAAAGACTGTGCACCAGTCTCTGTTTTGTTAACTTTTTCTCCCTTCCCCCCAATCTCCTGCGCCTTGAGCATGCTGCCAGCATGGATATGTGCGCCATACAAGTGGACATCATCACAGACTGCAGTACAGACTGCAGTACTTCTCCACTATGTGTGTCTGCAGTACTTCTCCACTATGTGTGTCTGCAGTACTTCTCCACTATGTGTGTCTGCAGCACAGACTGCAGTACTTCTCCACTATGTGTGTCTGCAGTACTTCTCCACTATGTGTGTCTGCAGTACTTCTCCACTATGTGTGTCTGCAGCACAGACTGCAGTACTTCTCCACTATGTGTGTCTGCAGCACAGACTGCAGCACAGACTGCAGCACAGACTGCAGCACAGACTGCAGCACAGACTGCAGCACAGACTGCAGCACAGACTGCAGCACAGACTGCAGCACAGACTGCAGCACAGACTGCAGTACTTCTCCACTATGTGTGTCTGCAGCACAGACTGCAGCACAGACTGCAGCACAGACTGCAGCACAGACTGCAGCACAGACTGCAGCACAGACTGCAGCACAGACTGCAGCACAGACTGCAGCACAGACTGCAGCACAGACTGCAGTACAGGCTGGGGTACAGACTGCAGCACAGACTGCAGTACTTCTCCACTATGTGTGACTGCAGCACAGACTGCAGTACTTCTCCACTATGTGTGTCTGCAGTACAGACTGCAGTACTTCTCCACTATGTGTGTCTGCAGCACAGACTGCAGTACTTCTCCACTATGTGTGTCTGCAGGACAGAATGGGGTACAGGCTGGGGTACAGACTGCATGACAGGCTGGGGTACTGGGGGTGGGGGGACACTGACCTTCACTCTGTCCTGCATGTTGTACTTCTCCACTATGTGTGTCTGCAGGACAGACTGGGGTACAGACTGCAGTACAGACTGGGGTACAGACTGCAGGACAGGATGGGGTACTGGGGGTGGGGGGACACTGACCTTCACTCTGTCCTGCATGTTGTACTTCTCCACTATGTGTGTCTGCAGCGTGCAGAACTCGGGGTTCAGCTCCACACCCACTATGTGCTGTGCGTTGCTGAAGAGGAAGGCCTGAAACACACGAACACTTCTCTTCTCCAAATGCTGCTGATTAAAGATAAAAGAGAGAAAAAAAATGCATGGCATTGTATGGCATTCCCTCAGGTATACCACATGGTTTTAAAAAGTTGAGCACTTAGAATGAGACCTAGAGAACATGTTACAGTGCAAGTTCATTTCTTCTAGACATGACACAAATATATTTTGATGAATTTACAGGAACTCTTCGGTTAAATTATGATTCTATCATTTACACAATGCACACACATGCCAACACACAAACACACACACACACAGAAACACACAAGTACACACACACACACACACACACACACAAAGAAACACGCAAGTACACACACACACACACACACACACAGAAAAACACATACAAAAACATACACACACACAAACACACACACACAGAGAAAAATGACACACACACACTCTCACACACACACACACACAGAGAAAAATGCATACAAAAACATACACAAACACAAATACACACACAGAGAAAAATGCAAACAAACACACACACACACACACACACACACACACACACACACACACCAAAAAAAACATACAAAGACATACACACAGAAAAACACAGAGTGACACACACACACACACACACACACACACACACACATGCACACACACACACACACACACACAGAGAAACACACAAATACACAGAAACACACACACACGCACACAGAAAAACATATACAAAAACATACACACACACATACACACACACACATGCACACACACACACACACACACACACACACACAGAGAAAAACACACAGTGACACACACACACACACACACAATGCACACACACACACACACACACACACACACACACACACACACACACACACACACACACACACACACACACACAGAAACACACAAATACACAGAAACACACACACACACAGAAAAACATATACAAAAACATACACACACACATACAGACACACACACATGCACACACACACATGCACACACTACATACACACACATCCTGACAAAGTAGATTTTTTCATGGCACAATGTCCAATGCTGTTCAGCACAATGAGCAAAGCCTACATACGCTGTACAGCACAAAGAGCAAGGCCTACATACGCTGTACAGCACAAAGAGCAAGGCCTACATACGCTGTACAGCACTGCCCCTGTCCGAGACCCAATGTCCATCACCGTCTTCCCTGTCAGGTTTGGCAGCAGAAACTTGAACAGGTACTGTAGCTGTGTCACCGACATGGAATGGGTGATGAAGTCTGAAAAACAATATGAATATTTGAAAGCAATCCCATAACACACTGATTACCACCTGTACATTTATCTCTGGCTTTCTGTGAATTGGTCAAAACTCCCCACAGATTTTCCAACCTACTTTACCACACAACGCCCAATTCCACAACAGATTTTCCAACTTACTTTACCACACAACGCCCAATTCCATCACAGATTTTCCAACTTACTTTACCACACAACGCCCAATTCCACAACAGATTTTCCAACCTACTTTACCACACAACGCCCAATTCCATCACAGATTTTCCAACTTACTTTACCACACAACGCCCAATTCCACCACAGATTTTCCAACTTACTTTACCACACAACGCCCAATTCCATCACAGATTTTCCAACCTACTTTACCACACAACGCCCAATTCCATCACAGATTTTCCAACTTACTTTGCCACCAACCTACTTTACCACACAACGCCCAATTCCACCACAGATTTTCCAACTTACTTTACCACACAACGCCCAATTCCCCACAGATTTTCCAACCTACTTTACCACACAACGCCCAATTCCACCACAGATTTTCCAACTTACTTTACCACACAACGCCCAATTCCATCACAGATTTTCCAACTTACTTTACCACACAACGCCCAATTCCATCACAGATTTTCCAACTTACTTTACCACACAACGCCCAATTCCATCACAGATTTTCCAACTTACTTTACTGTTCAAGATAGACAAGTGGACGAACTGACGACTTTCACACATTAGGACATACCACTGTAGATTCCCATTTCAACATTTATTCTTCTGATAAATGCAAGTCACGTCCATGTTACAACATGCTGAGTCAAAGACTGAAAATGACGTAATTAGGAGGGACAATGAGGAACAGTCATGAAGGGGTTGTCTCTCTTAGATTACATTCCCAAACATCTCCCTTTTTTTTTTTCTTTTTTTTTTCTTTCGAAAACATGTATCTGGAGAACTGTCCTGGCACTGTTGACGAATAAATGTAGTTCCAGGTACTGTTTTGTATTTTTGTCTCAAACAGTTAGTACTACTACTACTACAACAAATAAAACACTTTGAAGAACTCAACATTTCAGTGAGACTCTTTTAACCAAATTAACGTAATAAATTTCCTGAAAGGTCGACTTCTTCCAATTACTGTTTAGGAAGAAATTTGTCAGTCACAAACCCAAAAGTCCCTCCATTATAAACTGATTTTCTCTTTAGAATGAAAATTTTAGAATAAACAGACTTTAATTTATATCTACAATCCTCTCGCTCCCAAGTCAAATAATTATCACTACCAGTGAATTAGTAACCCAACTTGACGGCTATAAAATCCAACACATATAAAGTAATCCATGGAAAATTTGTAATCCAATTCAGCACACTCGTGGAATAATACTGGAGTATGTGCACACAATGCTATATTCACCACAGCACCCACATTCACACGCACATAAGTCATAAGGCGGAGAAACCTCAACGCCTTCACTTTGCTCTGTTTTTAACACATTGGTTGGCACAAAACTTGTCGCAGCCACCAACTTCATTCCTCCAGAAACGAGTGCTTTGGATAGCTGTGTGACCCAGCAGAGATTGTAACTCGCTTGATCGGGCGTCAGCACTTCATGTGGATGCCGGCTGTGCAGCGGGGTTTGATGACTCTCCTGCGGCGCGTGAGATTTCTGGCGAATGACGATCTCCTGCGAGGGAGGGAGATTGTTGATAGCGTGGTTTAGTATTTCTGGGAGCAGATCCAACTGGGTGTAGTTGACCAGCTAAGGGCTACCGGTTTTTCTGATCGCACGGCACCATAGTGCCGTGGTCTTACCAGCTGTTCCGGACTGCTTGCTCAGAACGTCGTCTACCGGTTTCAGTCGACAGAGGCTTGGCACTTGCGTCTGTCGTAACAGAACTTGTAGCTCCCTAGCTTTACGTGGTCTGCTTGGAGTTGTCTGCGTCGCTTTGACAGGGAAAGGAATCAGTTTTCGGAGCTGGGGCTCAAGTTTTTGAGCGTTCTCCCCCTCAGGGCACTGCCAGGAATAACCCCCGTCTGGATGTTGAGGGTAACTGTATTCCATGCAAAGCGATCCAAACAGCCGCTGTGCAGTAGCGTCTTGCTACTTTAACTGCACTTCAGCGCTCCAATTAGATTGTGGGGAAACCTGGGCTGTCTGGTCATGTATGGGGATGAAGTAATTCCTGTGAACCAAATGCGGAAGTCTGACGCCATTGGAATTGTGGTTCGTATATTCACTCACGAGAGTGTTCTGGAAACCCATGAGTAGCGAATCGCTGAGTCATTTTCCTGATAAGAACTGCGGTGTTTAGAATGGAGGGCATGTACCTCAGAGTCATCTTCGCGAGTAGCTCCACGATACGAAGGTTCTTCTCTGCAGTCTGGTGTACGTGCACAAATATTGTCCCCAATCGTGCCATGTGTCGTCTGGCTAATGGAGTGGTGTGCGTGAGCGCTCGTTTTGCTGTGACTGGCGCTTTTGTCGGAACTCTTTTGCACGTGTATGAGGTATATTTACGTCTCTAACTACAGTCCTGGTACACCAGATTGATGACGCTGAGCATTCTGGCGGCATTTGTGAAGTACCTTGATGATCATGCAGTTTTGTTCAGCAGCCTCTTCACGCTGACTTCTTGGAACTACAACTCGCATTTGTAGACAAATAGTCCCGTAAGGATAAGCGGACAGTTCTCCTGGCGTGGTGAAACGCTTGAAGATTGGTGAGACGGTATTCACTGGATCAACATTCGCAGGACGTTATTACATGACTGGGTATGCAGTCCGGTCATTGGACTGTTGTGCAACGAAGATTGCTCAAGGCAGCTGTGGGGTTAACAGGCCAACCCGGACTCCACTTGAATCAAATAAGCAGCCATTTGTACGAGCTGTTTTTCATCCTGTCTTGCTGTGTGATGGCATGGCCTTCCTGGGACAGAGCGTCGGCGACGATGATCTGCTTGCCCAGGCCACATGAGACAACTTGTGCCATTGACCCGACACAGTCGGATCAGTAGTCTCTGGCACTCACCTGGGGCTTTGTTCAATGATATGTGTTCTTCTCCAGCGGAACAAGGGCTATACGTCCGGTTGTCGAGCCATAAAAATGTCCAGCACAATCAGGATTGGCGAACTTCTCGCAACGCCATGTGGACGCTAGGCAGCTCCTTTTCTGTCTAGGTATCGCTGTTCGCATCAGTCAGAGTTCGGATGCGAGGCTAGGGGGAATAAAGCCTTGTCTCCATTGCACTGAACAGGCTGCCACCCAAGCCATAGCTACTGCTATGAGCGCTCACACAGTCTGTTCTCTCCAGTGTAGAATCCCAGGGCTTTGATGACGACAGTTCGTTGTTTACAGCCGTAAATAGCCCTCTGCTTAGCGGACCCACAACTCCACGCAGTGTCATCTTATAAGATCAAGTGAGGGTTTCTATAGAAGTCGCCATCACCCAGGTACGAAACCTACACCAAAGTAGTTGAAAATGCCGCAGATCGTTTCTCAAGTTCACGGGAGCGAGGTGGGCCGTTGGCATTTCTGTGATGGCGCTCAACCTTTTCTGGAGCTGCATGGTACGGCCATACAGCACTGATACAGGACCAAAGTATTTCACTCAGTTTCTTGATGTGACATGTCTTTGTTCGAGTCTGAGCCCAATCTGTTATATTCTTTTCTCATGAAACGGCATCCTAAACGTTTGTCATGTTCTTATCAGTTTCCATAGAGGATAGCATCGTCCAGAGTGAATCACAGCCTTCCAGAGCCCAATGTCTCTTTTGCATCTAGTCTGGAAATAATCGCAGGCCCAGTGAAATTCCATCGCGAAACACGCTGAACAAACCCGGCCGAAAGATGGAGTGTAGAACGTGGTCAACAATCCGAGCTCCTTACAGACTAGTGGAATCTGAAAAGAAAATAATGACGACGGCATCACGTGTTGTGAAGAACTTTGAGCAGCCTAGTCGGAGCAAGTCATCCAAGTTTGGTAGCTGCGAGTTGTTGTCTTTGAATCCTACATTTCCGTCTCTCTGACAACATAACAAATCCTCACCACTGCGTTGCGGTAATGACATACAGGATACCATAGGAGACACCAGTCAGTGGCTCATTTTTTTCTGGGACTATTAATCGCATGCTCTTTCCATGCGCTGCAGTTCAAGCTTTAACACTTTTTCTAGCAAGGAAAAGGGAGCTCGTCGCGCTGCTGGGACGCCTTAGTTTGGGACTGATCCTGGTTTCATTTGATGCCGACGGATCCGTTTTCAAAAGCACAGTCGCATCAAAAACATTCTCGCGTACTCTTCTTACACTGTACAAGGCCCATCTTCTCTGGCGACATCGCCTCAACAGTTGCTTACCTTACGAGTTCCTGACCACAAGTACGTCCTGTACTGACACTGTGTGGTTCTTACCGTGCTCTTTGCAAAGAATTCTCACGGTGAGTTAGTTTCCTCCCAGGTGACTGTCATATTTATATTTGTTGATTAAGCACTGGCTTGATGGCTGAATGTCGTAATAAGCGTAGTTTGTCATTGATGATCGTGATGTCACGCCGGTCCGATTTAAACCTGACGTCATCCCCTTTTAACGTCAGGAATGGTCCTGCCGCGTGTTGTCTGTGATAAACGCTCGTCTAGTGTGAAGTTATTCTCTCTCTTCTTCCGTTTGAATCTCATCTTGCAGAGTTGTCTTCCTCTATCCGCGTACACTGTGGCACATGCGCTCACAAAGTAGCCTTTGTTGCATTTTCTAACATGATCTATCTTTGGCGGACACTGTACTCCTCTTTGTCCAGTCATATCACACCGTCACATTTACGGGGTATTGTGTCCTCTGGAAGCGATATCACGCCCACGCCCCTACCCCTACGAGGATAGGCCTCTCGGCTCCAATACACATCAAAATTCTACTGTCTGCTACCTTGGTCTCATCAACTGACGCGGCGGTCTTCGCTCCTCTCTTGGCTGCTTTGCATTGTAGTTTGATTGCTAATGCTGTCTCGCAATTTCAAGTGCCTTTCTCTAGATGAAGATCACGAATCAACTGCAGGCTTCTCTTGCGTTTGTAGCCATTCAATCCAACACAAGTCGCCCCGAACTTGATGCTTCAGGTACTTTGTATTACAGTGAGAAACGAGGGCCGAAAGAGAACGATAGGAATTCTTCAGTTTCGACTCTTTCTGCTTCTTATGCCCAATTCCCCACAGATTTTCCAACTTACTTTACCACACAACGCCCAATTCCATCACAGATTTTCCAACTTACTTTACCACACAACGCCCAATTCCACAACAGATTTTCCAACCTACTTTACCACACAACGCCCAATTCCATCACAGATTTTCCAACTTACTTTACCACACAACGCCCAATTCCACCACAGATTTTCCAACTTACTTTACCACACAACGCCCAATTCCATCACAGATTTTCCAACCTACTTTACCACACAACGCCCAATTCCATCACAGATTTTCCAACTTACTTTACCACACAACGCCCAATTCCACACAGATTTTCCAACCTACTTTACCACACAACGCCCAATTCCACACAGATTTTTCCAACCTACTTTACCACACAACGCCCAATTCCACCACAGATTTTCCAACTTACTTTACCACACAACGCCCAATTCCACCACAGATTTTCCAACTTACTTTACCACACAACGCCCAATTCCACACAGATTTTCCAACTACTTGCCACACCTACTTTACCACACAACGCCCAATTCCATCACAGATTTTCCAACTTACTTTACCACACAACGCCCAATTCCACAACAGATTTTCCAACCTACTTTACCACACAACGCCCAATTCCCCACAGATTTTCCAACCTACTTTACCACACAACGCCCAATTCCATCACAGATTTTCCAACCTACTTTACCACACAACGCCCAATTCCATCACAGATTTTCCAACCTACTTTACCACACAACGCCCAATTCCATCACAGATTTTCCAACCTACTTTACCACACAACGCCCAATTCCATCACAGATTTTCCAACCTACTTTACCACACAACGCCCAATTCCATCACAGATTTTCCAACCTACTTTACCACACAACGCCCAATTCCACACAGATTTTCCAACTTACTTTACCACACAACGCCCAATTCCCCACAGATTTTCCAACCTACTTTACCACACAACGCCCAATTCCACCACAGATTTTCCAACCTACTTTACCACACAACGCCCAATTCCACCACAGATTTTCCAACCTACTTTACCACACAACGCCCAATTCCACACAGATTTTCCAACCTACTTTACCACACAACGCCCAATTCCACCACAGATTTTCCAACCTACTTTGCCACCAACCTACTTTACCACACAACGCCCAATTCCATCACAGATTTTCCAACCTACTTTACCACACAACGCCCAATTCCACCACAGATTTTCCAACCTACTTTACCACACAACGCCCAATTCCATCACAGATTTTCCAACCTACTTTACCACACAACGCCCAATTCCATCACAGATTTTCCAACCTACTTTACCACACAACGCCCAATTCCATCACAGATTTTCCAACTTACTTTACCACACAACGCCCAATTCCACACAGATTTTCCAACTTACTTTACCACACAACGCCCAATTCCATCACAGATTTTCCAACCTACTTTGCCACCAACCTACTTTACCACACAACGCCCAATTCCATCACAGATTTTCCAACCTACTTTACCACACAACGCCCAATTCCCCACAGATTTTCCAACCTACTTTACCACACAACGCCCAATTCCATCACAGATTTTCCAACCTACTTTACCACACAACGCCCAATTCCATCACAGATTTTCCAACTACTTTACCACACAACGCCCAATTCCATCACAGATTTTCCAACCTACTTTACCACACAACGCCCAATTCCATCACAGATTTTCCAACCTACTTTACCACACAACGCCCAATTCCATCACAGATTTTCCAACTTACTTTACCACACAACGCCCAATTCCATCACAGATTTTCCAACCTACTTTACCACACAACGCCCAATTCCATCACAGATTTTCCAACCTACTTTACCACACAATGCCCAATTCCATCACAGATTTTCCAACTTACTTTACCACACAACGCCCAATTCCATCACAGATTTTCCAACCTACTTTACCACACAACGCCCAATTCCATCACAGATTTTCCAACCTACTTTACCACACAACGCCCAATTCCATCACAGATTTTCCAACCTACTTTACCACACAACGCCCAATTCCATCACAGATTTTCCAACTTACTTTACCACACAACGCCCAATTCCACCACAGATTTTCCAACTTACTTTACCACACAACGCCCAATTCCACCACAGATTTTCCAACTTACTTTACCACACAACGCCCAATTCCACCACAGATTTTCCAACCTACTTTACCACACAACGCCCAATTCCACCACAGATTTTCCAACCTACTTTACCACACAACGCCCAATTCCACCACAGATTTTCCAACCTACTTTGCCACCAACCTACTTTACCACACAACGCCCAATTCCATCACAGATTTTCCAACTTACTTTACCACACAACGCCCAATTCCACCACAGATTTTCCAACCTACTTTGCCACCAACCTACTTTACCACACAACGCCCAATTCCATCACAGATTTTCCAACTTACTTTACCACACAACGCCCAATTCCACCACAGATTTTCCAACCTACTTTACCACACAACGCCCAATTCCATCACAGATTTTCCAACCTACTTTACCACACAACGCCCAATTCCATCACAGATTTTCCAACTTACTTTACCACACAACGCCCAATTCCATCACAGATTTTCCAACCTACTTTGCCACCAACCTACTTTACCACACAACGCCCAATTCCATCACAGATTTTCCAACCTACTTTACCACACAACGCCCAATTCCATCACAGATTTTCCAACCTACTTTACCACACAACGCCCAATTCCATCACAGATTTTTCAACCTACTTTACCACACAACGCCCAATTCCATCACAGATTTTCCAACCTACTTTACCACACAACGCCCAATTCCATCACAGATTTTCCAACCTACTTTACCACACAACGCCCAATTCCATCACAGATTTTCCAACTTACTTTACCACACAACGCCCAATTCCATCACAGATTTTCCAACCTACTTTACCACACAACGCCCAATTCCATCACAGATTTTCCAACCTACTTTACCACACAATGCCCAATTCCATCACAGATTTTCCAACTTACTTTACCACACAACGCCCAATTCCATCACAGATTTTCCAACCTACTTTACCACACAACGCCCAATTCCATCACAGATTTTCCAACCTACTTTACCACACAACGCCCAATTCCATCACAGATTTTCCAACCTACTTTACCACACAACGCCCAATTCCATCACAGATTTTCCAACTTACTTTACCACACAACGCCCAATTCCACCACAGATTTTCCAACTTACTTTACCACACAACGCCCAATTCCACCACAGATTTTCCAACTTACTTTACCACACAACGCCCAATTCCACCACAGATTTTCCAACCTACTTTACCACACAACGCCCAATTCCACCACAGATTTTCCAACCTACTTTACCACACAACGCCCAATTCCACCACAGATTTTCCAACCTACTTTGCCACCAACCTACTTTACCACACAACGCCCAATTCCATCACAGATTTTCCAACTTACTTTACCACACAACGCCCAATTCCACCACAGATTTTCCAACCTACTTTGCCACCAACCTACTTTACCACACAACGCCCAATTCCATCACAGATTTTCCAACTTACTTTACCACACAACGCCCAATTCCACCACAGATTTTCCAACCTACTTTACCACACAACGCCCAATTCCATCACAGATTTTCCAACCTACTTTACCACACAACGCCCAATTCCATCACAGATTTTCCAACTTACTTTACCACACAACGCCCAATTCCATCACAGATTTTCCAACCTACTTTGCCACCAACCTACTTTACCACACAACGCCCAATTCCATCACAGATTTTCCAACCTACTTTACCACACAACGCCCAATTCCATCACAGATTTTCCAACCTACTTTACCACACAACGCCCAATTCCATCACAGATTTTTCAACCTACTTTACCACACAACGCCCAATTCCATCACAGATTTTCCAACCTACTTTACCACACAACGCCCAATTCCATCACAGATTTTCCAACCTACTTTACCACACAACGCCCAATTCCATCACAGATTTTCCAACTTACTTTACCACACAACGCCCAATTCCACCACAGATTTTCCAACCTACTTTGCCACCAACCTACTTTACCACACAACGCCCAATTCCACCACAGATTTTCCAACCTACTTTACCACACAACGCCCAATTCCACAACAGATTTTCCAACCTACTTTACCACACAACGCCCAATTCCATCACAGATTTTCCAACCTACTTTACCACACAACGCCCAATTCCACCACAGATTTTCCAACCTACTTTACCACACAACGCCCAATTCCATCACAGATTTTCCAACTTACTTTACCACACAACGCCCAATTCCCCACAGATTTTCCAACCTACTTTACCACACAACGCCCAATTCCATCACAGATTTTCCAACTTACTTTACCACACAACGCCCAATTCCCCACAGATTTTCCAACCTACTTTACCACACAACGCCCAATTCCATCACAGATTTTCCAACCTACTTTACCACCAACTTACTTTACCACACAACGCCCAATTCCATCACAGATTTTCCAACCTACTTTGCCACCAACTTACTTTACCACACAACGCCCAATTCCATCACAGATTTTCCAACCTACTTTACCACACAACGCCCAATTCCATCACAGATTTTCCAACCTACTTTACCACACAACGCCCAATTCCATCACAGATTTTCCAACCTACTTTACCACACAACGCCCAATTCCATCACAGATTTTCCAACTTACTTTACCACACAACGCCCAATTCCACAACAGATTTTCCAACTTACTTTACCACACAACGCCCAATTCCATCACAGATTTTCCAACCTACTTTGCCACCAACCTACTTTACCACACAACGCCCAATTCCACCACAGATTTTCCAACCTACTTTGCCACCAACCTACTTTACCACACAACGCCCAATTCCACAACAGATTTTCCAACCTACTTTACCACACAACGCCCAATTCCATCACAGATTTTCCAACCTACTTTACCACACAACGCCCAATTCCATCACAGATTTTCCAACTTACTTTACCACACAACGCCCAATTCCATCACAGATTTTCCAACCTACTTTACCACACAACGCCCAATTCCATCACAGATTTTCCAACCTACTTTACCACACAACGCCCAATTCCATCACAGATTTTCCAACTTACTTTACCACACAACGCCCAATTCCCCACAGATTTTCCAACTTACTTTACCACACAACGCCCAATTCCACTACAGATTTTCCAACCTGTTGTGAGAAAGTAATATTTTTACATTTGTCAATTTTCAATGATACTCTTAATTTTAATGAGTTAGCTCCCCTTTTTAATGGCTGATGGGTTTCATCTTGCATTAGGGGATAAAGGGTTAAGTAGTCATGTAACACTGCTAATTAGAAAACATGTACATTACATGGGCAATTATCTTAAAAAAAGTTGAAATGTTGTTTCATCAGCATACCAATGTTTATGTTTGTAAACTTGTATACTACTTGATGTCAAATGAAGTCAGTATGAGGATAGCACTACAAGGTCAATCACTATGACACCGAGGCAAAACAAATTGATATAGCAAGACTGCAGAGAACGTTTCACATACAAAACAGCACTAAAGTACCACTGCCCTATGGACTGCCTCATTACAAATTAATCCTACGAACACTGAAATAATATCTAAGCTTTGATTGAGGGACATACATGGACCCACCATTTCTACATGGACCCACCATTTCTACATGGACCCAACATTTCTACATGGACCCACCATTTCTACATGGACCCACCATTTCTACATGGACCCACCATTTCTACATGGACCCACCATTTCTACATGAACCCACCATTTCTACATGGACCCACCATTTCTACATGGACCCACCATTTTTACAATGCCCCAGATGAGGCTACCATAGCGCTCCCAGCAGCGCAAGGACAGGGTGCATGAGCAAATGCATAGGGTGTAAACACTTAATTACACACATATGAATCTGCTGATTAGGCCACACACATAAAAAGTTGTGGTTAGGGTCACCCAACCGACCCTATTTTTTCTGCCCACCCTACACTTTTTTTCTATCAAGCAGAAAAAAGGAAGATAGTAAACAATGAATTGCATGCTGTCCCAATAGCCCTGCCACATGAGCACACAGGAAATCCACTATTCAAGTTTTAAAAAATTTTCATTGAAAGAAAGCTGAGTTAATATTCTATCTGGCCTCTTCTATAACATCTTTTTTTTAAGTCCAGGCTGACCTACTAACCTTTTTTATAACCATGTCACCTTAACCACAACTTTTTTTCTTTTGGGCCTTACAATCTCTAACCAAATGGAGAGATCCGTGACGGCAGCTTTTGGGCCTTACAATCTCTAACCAAATGGAGAGATCCGTGACGGCAGCTTTTGGGCCTTACAATCTCTAACCAAATGGAGAGATCCGTGACGGCAGCTTTTGGGCCTTACAGTCTCTAACCAAATGGAGAGATCCGTGATGGCAGCTTTTGGGCCTTACAATCTCTAACCAAATGGAGAGATCCGTGACGGCAGCTTTTGGGCCTTACAATCTCTAACCAAATGGAGAGATCCGTGATGGCAGCTTTTGGGCCTTACAGTCTCTAACCAAATGGAGAGATCCGTGATGGCAGCTTTTGGGCCTTACAATCTCTAACCAAATGGAGAGATCCGTGATGGCAGCTTTTGGGCCTTACAATCTCTAACCAAATGGAGAGATCGGTGATGGCAGCTTTTGGGCCTTACAATCTCTAACCAAATGGAGAGATCCGTGATGGCAGCTTTTGAGGGTGCAGCTACTGCCAAGACTAGCATGTCCTCACCTAGGGGTTTGACGTTGTGGGAGCCACACTGTAAGCAGTAGTTGCGACTCATCATGCCCTTCTCACACAACTCATCGACAATGTCGTCGTCGTACAGGAAGGCGTCCATGTGGCAGGTGGTTTTGGGATTCAGGTCTGAATTCTGAAGGACAGGGACAGTCACATTAGTGTCTGCTGCATTCCATTTTACACTGGCAACACATCTACTCTGCATTCTGAAGGACAGGGACAGTCACATTGTTTCTGCTGCATTCCATTTTACACTGGCAACACATCTACTCTGCATTCTGAAGGACAGGGACAGTCACATTGTTTCTGCTGCATTCCATTTTACACTGGCAACACATCTACTCTGCATTCTGAAGGACAGGGACAGTCACATTGTTTCTGCTGCATTCCATTTTACACTGGCAACACATCTACTCTGCATTCTGAAGGACAGGGACAGTCACATTGTTTCTGCTGCATTCCATTTTACACTGGCAACACATCTACTCTGAATTCTGAAGGACAGGGACAGTCACATTGTTTCTGCTGCATTCCATTTTACACTGGCAACACATCTACTCTGCATTCTGAAGGACAGGGACAGTCACATTTGTGTCTGCTGCATTCCATTTTACACTGGCAACACATCTACTCTGCATTCTGAAGGACAGGGACAGTCACATTGTTTCTGCTGCATTCCATTTTACACTGGCAACACATCTACTCTGCATTCTGAAGGACAGGGACAGTCACATTAGTCATTAGTGTCTGCTGCATTCCATTTTACACTGGCAACACATCTACTCTGCATTCTGAAGGACAGGGACAGTCACATTAGTGTCTGCTGCATTCCATTTTACACTGGCAACACATCTACTCTGCATTCTGAAGGACAGGGACAGTCACATTAGTGTCTGCTGCATTCCATTTTACACTGGCAACACATCTACTCTGCATTCTGAAGGACAGGGACAGTCACATTAGTGTCTGCTGCATTCCATTTTACACTGGCAACACATCTACTCTGCATTCTGAAGGACAGGGACAGTCACATTAGTGTCTGCTGCATTCCATTTTACACTGGCAACACATCTACTCTGCATTCTGAAGGACAGGGACAGTCACATTAGTGTCTGCTGCATTCCATTTTACACTGGCAACACATCTACTCTGCATTCTGAAGGACAGGGACAGTCACATTAGTGTCTGCTGCATTCCATTTTACACTGGCAACACATCTACTCTGCATTCTGAAGGACAGGGACAGTCACATTAGTGTCTGCTGCATTCCATTTTACACTGGCAACACATCTACTCTGCATTCTGAAGGACAGGGACAGTCACATTAGTGTCTGCTGCATTCCATTTTACACTGGCAACACATCTACTCTGCATTCTGAAGGACAGGGACAGTCACATTAGTGTCTGCTGCATTCCATTTTACACTGGCAACACATCTACTCTGCATTCTGAAGGACAGGGACAGTCACATTAGTGTCTGCTGCATTCCATTTTACACTGGCAACACATCTACTCTGCATTCTGAAGGACAGGGACAGTCACATTAGTCATTAGTGTCTGCTGCACTGCATTTTACACTGGCAACACATCTACTCTGCATTCTGAAGGACAGGGACAGTCACATTAGTGTCTGCTGCATTCCATTTTACACTGGCAACACATCTACTCTGCATTCTGAAGGACAGGGACAGTCACATTAGTGTCTGCTGCATTCCATTTTACACTGGCAACACATCTACTCTGCATTCTGAAGGACAGGGACAGTCACATTAGTGTCTGCTGCATTCCATTTTACACTGGCAACACATCTACTCTGCATTCTGAAGGACAGGGACAGTCACATTAGTGTCTGCTGCATTCCATTTTACACTGGCAACACATCTACTCTGCATTCTGAAGGACAGGGACAGTCACATTAGTGTCTGCTGCATTCCATTTTACACTGGCAACACATCTACTCTGCATTCTGAAGGACAGGGACAGTCACATTAGTCATTAGTGTCTGCTGCACTGCATTTTACACTGGCAACACATCTACTCTGCATTCTGAAGGACAGGGACAGTCACATTGGTGTCTGCTGCATTCCATTTTACACTGGCAACGCATCTACTCTGCATTCTGAAGGACAGGGACAGTCACATTTGTGCCTGCTGCATTCCATTTTACACTGGCAACACATCTACTCTGACAACAGATAAATCTTTCCACACATGTTTCAATCCACCATTGTGGATATCTTCTTGACTAGGAATCAAAAACAGAGAATAGGGTGACCAGTTGGAATCAAAAAAAGAGAACAGAGTGACCAGTTTGTCTGACACCAGCTTTCCTCCTTTCAGTTTTTGACTTGGGTTCTCCAGCAGCCTCTGTGCTGTTCATGAGCCAACTAAGGTGCCTTAAGTTTATGATGCTGATTCAACAGACTACATCAACATATATCCAAGCAAGCAACAAGCACCATTCCATTAAGTATGATATACCATTTCCAATGCTATGCTGCACAATGAAAATTAGTCCTCTGCATTGAGCAATGCGGCATTTTTCATTCAGCATGACATGTGGAAACTGGGAAATATCCAACCTGCTGCACATCACTGGCACTCACTCTTTCATCTGTTAATCAAATCTTACATGGAAATACAAAGGCAGATGATAAAGGTTTGGTGGGAAATTGTATGAAACACAGGTACCTTGATACCAATTACAACAAAAAGTCATATAGCTCTATCAGTGACAGGCACCTGTGTTGATCAGCCATTCAGAAGTTTCTTACTAAACTGCTTTGGCAGGCATGTCCAGATGTGAAAGTTATTGCTGCAGTGGAATTTCCTCACCTTGCCCACATCAAGGAAATGCCCACCTTGCCCACATCACCAGATTGCTCACCTTGCCCACATCAGGGAAGTGCTCACCTTGCCCACATCAGCAGAGTGCTCACCTTGCCCACATCAGCAGAGTGTTCACCTTGCCCACATCAGCAGAGTTCCCACCTTGCCCACATCAGCAGAGTGCCCACCTTGCCCACATCAGCAGAGTGCTCACCTTGCCCACATCAGCAGAGTGCCCACCTTGCCCACATCAGCAGAGTGCCCACCTTGCCCACATCAAGGAAATGCCCACCTTGCCCACATCAGCAGAGTGCCCACCTTGCCCACATCAGCAGAGTGCTCACCTTGCCCACATCAGCAGAGTGCTCACCTTGCCCACATCAGCAGAGTGCTCACCTTGCCCACATCAGCAGAGTGCTCACCTTGCCCACATCAGCAGAGTGCTCACCTTGCCCACATCAGCAGAGTGCCCACCTAGCCCACATCAGCAGAGTGCTCACCTTGCCCACATCAGCAGAGTACTCACCTTGCCCACATCAGCAGAGTGCTCACCTTGCCCACATCAGGGAAGTGCCCACCTTGCCCACATCAGCAGAGTACTCACCTTGCCCACATCAGCAGAGTGCTCACCTTGCCCACATCAGGAGAGTGCTCACCTTGCCCACATCAGCAGAGTGCTCACCTTGCCCACATCAGCAGAGTGCCCACCTTGCCCACATCAGCAGAGTGCTCACCTTGCCCACATCAGCAGAGTGCTCACCTTGCCCACATCAGCAGAGTACTCACCTTGCCCACATCAGGAGAGTGCTCACCTTGCCCACATCAGGGAAGTGCCCACCTTGCCCACATCAGCAGAGTGCTCACCTTGCCCACATCAGCAGAGTACTCACCTTGCCCACATCAGCAGAGTGCTCACCTTGCCCACATCAGGAGAGTGCTCACCTTGCCCACATCAGCAGAGTGCTCACCTTGCCCACATCAGCAGAGTGCTCACCTTGCCCACAACAGGAGAGTGCCCACCTTGCCCACATCAGCAGAGTGCCCACCTTGCCCACATCAGCAGAATGCTCACCTTGCCCACATCAGCAGAGTGCTCACCTTGCCCACATCAGCAGAGTGCTCACCTTGCCCACATCAGCAGAGTGCCCACCTTGCCCACATCAGCAGAGTGCCCACCTTGCCCACATCAGGGAAGTGCTCACCTTGCCCACATCAGCAGAGTGCTCACCTTGCCCACATCAGCAGAGTGCCCACCTTGCCCACATCAGCAGAGTGCCCACCTTGCCCACATCAGCAGAGTGCTCACCTTGCCCACATCAGCAGAGTGCTCACCTTGCCCACATCAGCAGAGTGCCCACCTTGCCCACATCAGCAGAGTGCCCACCTTGCCCACATCAGCAGAGTGCCCACCTTGCCCACATCAGCAGAGTGCTCACCTTGCCCACATCAGCAGAGTGCTCACCTTGCCCACATCAGCAGAGTGCTCACCTTGCCCACATCAGCAGAGTGCTCACCTTGCCCACATCAGGGAAGTGCCCACCTTGCCCACATCAGCAGAGTGCTCACCTTGCCCACATCAGCAGAGTGCTCACCTTGCCCACATCAGCAGAGTGCTCACCTTGCCCACATCAGCAGAGTGCTCACCTTGCCCAATTCAGGGAAGTGGAGGTTTTCTGAGGGCAGGACGGCGTTGATGGGGACGGCTTGCCGGATGTCTGCCCTGATGGCGTTGAGGATGACCATCACTGGGCCGCCCGGCCCGATGTCATCTCCACCGCCATTGCACTCTGCAATGCATTTTGAGAACATTTCCCAAATTTATTTTTCTTCTATCAGATTCTAATCAATGGCTACTCTTTAGATAATTAGAACAACTGGAGCCAGATTCACCACCGAGGAACAGCATATGATGTACTTATGAAAAGGAGAATGATAATGAAGTATTTTAGCTTCAGTATATGAATATCTAAGCAAGGATTGGATTGGATTGGATTGGATTGATGGTGTTTTTCAGCCTATCAGCCTTTGTAGGCTATAAAAGGCCATTAAGCACGAAAATCACTAGAACAGTTTAGAGTAAACGCGAATCATGTCACAGTGTCCCGAGTTATTCGCCTCATAAGGATTGCGTAGGGAGATGCAGTGGGTCAATTCTTACCCCGAACCCACAGGGGTCCGAATCTAAGCAACGACCGTCATAAGTCACATGGTTCCAAATCAAATGTTGGAGAAACATAATAAATTGCAATAAAAATCTTTGATAAAATATTCTTGCCTGAATTTGCCATAACATTTTAGTGATAATCATACTTTTCTAATGAAGTAATTACTAAACTACATTACTGTTTTAATCATACACACACACACACACACATGCGAGCACACACACGCATGCACACACACACAGAGTAGGGTGGGGGTGGGAGTGGGGGAGAGAGAGCTCTAGAGAGAGAGAGAGCTCTAGAGAGAGAGCTCTAGAGAGAGAGAGAGAGAGAGAGAGAGAGAGAGAGAGAGAGAGAGAGAGACAGAGTCAGAGACAGAACGGACGAACAAACTTTATTTTACAAGGGTACTAGTGAATTAGGCAGTAGTGCCTTTCTTACATTCAGCCATTGAGGCAAAATATTCAAATGTGGAGAGAGAGAGAGAGAGAGAGAGAGAGAGAGAGAGAGAGAGAGAGAGAGAGAGAGAGAGAGAGAGAGAGAGAGAGAGAGAGAGAGAGAGACGGGGGGGGGGGGCGGGGGGAAGGGGGGGGGGAGCTGGGGAAAGGAGGAGGAAGGGAAGAGAGAATTAGAATAAGAGGGTGGGTGGGTTGGAGAGAGAGAGTGGGGGAGAAGGTGGGGGAGAGGGAGGGGGAGAGGGAGGGAGGGAGGGAGGAGGGAGAGAGAGAGAGAGAGAGAGAGAGAGAGAGAGAGAGAACGAACGAATGGTTTATTTTTGTTAGGCCACCGGCCCATCACAACACAATTACACATAATATGCCTCTTCGGCCATAGCAATAGAAACGGCTTCTTTTCTTCTTTTGAATGCATAATATAAATACGTTGCAACCGCTCGTACTGCCTTAGGCTCCTCCAGCGACAGGAGTACCTTAACATCAAAGGCATATGTATTCGTCGTCAACTTGCATATATACATTCGTCTGAGATCTTCATAGGCAGGACATTCAAGTAACAAATGCTGTTCATTTTCGTCTGTTTCATAGCATGATGGACATAAGTAAGCATTATCAGCTCGCTCCGTAGAAAATCTGTATTTATGCGTGAACAGATCGCTGAATCCCATCCTAAAAATAACATAAACATCTCGAAAAACTTTTTTATCTAATATATACAAATATTTCTCTCTTTTCAATTCTGTCTTAAAGGATCTGTACAGTTCATATCTACCACTCGCTGATATTGAAACTGTCCATACATTCATGTACTCAGTGATAAGGCGCTTTCTGAACTCGAGCAAGAACTCTGTCTCATTCCGCACATTCTGATTACGCCATACATCAGCAAAATCATATCTATACAATACTTCTTTTATTTTGTCAACCCAGTTTCCATTATTTCCCGAGATGAGCATCATCTTGTAAACTTTGTTAGGGTATCTAGTTGCCTCCATCTTAAGTACACGCAACCAGTACTTAATAGCCCGTAAAGTTGCATTGATATACAGTGGGTATCTTCCGATTTCACCATACGTCATCAAGTTAGGAGCTTGTACAGGAACATTGAGAAATCTTTTTATAGCTTGTAGGTGTACAGATTCTATTTCCGAACAGTTGTACAGTCCCCACAGTTCTGATGTATACAAAAGTACCGGCTGTATCTGGGAAGTGAACATTTTGAAATACACATCTGGTGACACATTTCCTAATTTTTGTAGACACTTAGTCAGTTGAATCATGCCAGCTTTTGCTCTAAGTACAAGATCAGACTGTAAAATACTAAAGGACAGTCTCGAAGTGAACAGTGCTCCAAGATATCTGTACTCATTCACAGTCTCAATTCTTTCCGTCCCCAGATACCACTTCTCATGACCTGCCAGATAACCACCATTTCGGAAAACAATGACCTTTGTTTTTTGTTGGTTTACATGAGAGAGAGAGAGAGAGAGAGAGAGACAGACAGACAGACAGACAGACAGACAGACAGACAGACAGACATGGGGGGGGGGGGGGGGGGGGGGACAGGCAGGCAGGCAGGCAGACAGAAATATACAGTCACCGAGACAGAGTTTGTGTCACAAACAGGGCGACAGGCACATACACACTCACACAGGCCCACACTCACATAGGCACACTCACACAGGAACACAAACACATATTCACACACACCGCACGTAAGCATGCAGAGGCTGAGACCGTCTCGGTGCTCACTCACAAACGGTAAAGGAAAAGGTAAACGCACACAAATTCCATGATGATCTCATTTCCAAGCCTTCAACATACTACTCACCGCCATCTACGTTTTCTTTCAGCCATGACAAAAACTGTATCTTTGAATCGGGATTGATGCTTAGTAGCAACTGCTGAAACTGATTTACAGCCTGTTCGAGATCCATCATAGACCAGTGATAATTATTGGTAACTTCGCCGCCAATACACGTGTGATCACAGGAAGTTTGGGATTCCGCGTACAACTGCGCAGGTGCATGGAAAAGCCCCCGATGACGAATCTGCAGGTTCTTGTGGGCACCGTTTATCTGAGTGTGCAAAAATATACTTGTGCCACGTCAGACTAGATGAACCTTTACGATTGAAAAAGAGAGTTAAAAATCACATGGAGGTATGAGACGACTTGGCTGTTAGATCAACAAGCGTACATTGTTAGCGACTGCGCAAGCGCTGCGTATGCGGAAGCTGACGAGGCTACCGATGACGAGTAACCAAGCCAAACTGAACGTGGTACTTGCAAGCAGATCAAGACGGCTTAATGGCCACGTAAGTAAAAGTAGTGGAATTCGATGCCGCTCATTCTGATCACCTCATTTGCTGTCGTCATTTGACGAAGACGGTGCTTCCTGAAATTTGACGACTTAGACATGTTTACTGAAATCGAGAGATTGAAGGTTCAAGTGAACAGGCGTTCTAGAACTAAAAGAGAAAACGCAGTTACTGAGTTTCTCTCAGTTGCATTCAAAAATGCATGCACTCTCGCTTGGTAGCACGAAATCAGCGTGATGGAAAGTACGCCCTGGGCTTCCTCATATAACATAACTTCCGGCATTGATAAATCGTTTTTCTGATCTACCCCGCCGCTGCTGGTGCTAGTTCTTTCGTCTTGTCTCTTATCTCTGAAGAGATGTCGGATACATGAATAACCCAGGCGCGTGAGGTGCAGGTGTTCTGTCACTGTTTTACGTCGTGACCAAAGAAGACGTGTTCGGTAGTGTATCATGAATGGATCCATGGATGTTTTATGCCCTATCAGCCTTTGACTTAGTAGGCTGTGTCAGGCTATTAATTGACAAAAAAATCATTAGAGGTCGTTAGAATAAGAGCAAGTAAATTTTAAAGTCACATTCCCCATATTTTTTCGCCTCTTACACATGATGCAGGCAAGTAAGATACAAGATTGCCTAAAATGCTCAACTGCATTTAGCAGTTGACAAGAAATTGCCTTGTTTTCCCACAAGACTTGGAATGGTCATGATATTTATTTGATTCTTTGGTACCACAAGTCATTGCTGAAATTCTAAAGGAAACTACTCTATCTTTCCCAAAATTAACACAAGAAGAAGTGAATTGCATTGAAGAATGCATCACTGACACTTTTCTGATCAGGCTGCAGGACTTTGCATACTTTGACTATACATTATGTAAGCATCACTAATCAAAAAATGAATGTTAGTTTTGTTAGGTAGTTGTCATGACGAAAACCCCCTGTGGGTTCGGGGTAAGAATTCACCCACCGCGTCTCCCTACGCGATTCGTAAGAGGCGAATAACTAGGGGCACCGTGACTTGGTTTGAGGTTTACTCTAAACTGTTCTAGTGATTATCATTAATGGCCTTACATAGCCTACAAAGGCTGATAGGCCGTAGAACACCATCCATCCATCCATCCATCATGATGAAGCTTATCGCAACCCAAGTAGACTTTTTTTCCCCCAGAGAGAAGGGTTGGGTGGGTGGATGGCTGATGAACAATGACACTTAACTTAACTGAGCTCAAGTTTCAGCAGTTGCTTTGACTTGACACATAACGCTATTCCTACTGGCCAAAAGGCATCGGAAAGCAAGCTCCCTGAACCTATGGAAATTGGAGCCAGAGTACACTACAAAGCTTTCTCTGCACAAAGAAGGACAATGGCATGCAAGCTTCATCAAAAAATGTCATGAGGAAATGACGGTTAGACATTTTATAAGGTCCTGTAACAGAGTACCTCATTACCATGTTTCATTTCCTGTCCTGTAAGGATTATGCAATTTGTTTTAAAAAAATCTGTTAAGTAACAGCCACGTGGGGTGGGTGGCTATGGGCAGTACAGGTTTGAGCAGGGTGGGCGGTAATGGCCAGTACAGGATCTTAAGAGTTAATACATACACATATATATATATAAATTGATACCACTTTTGGCTACCATGACTGATCTCATGAGAACGGAATTGGAATTTTCTTGGTAACTGTTAGGCCCAGGAATCTGAAGTGTTTGTAAGAGAAGGGGAATTGGTAAACATTTTTGTCACTTCTCGTTTATTCATTCAACTTTTGGTCACCGTGACTGCCCAAGTCTAATTTCTAGCTTGCTTTTTGCCAAAAGGTGAGTCGTGGACTTGAAGACTTTAAAGGACAATGACACTCATTTGTTGCTGTTAGTTTTACTCAGACAGAAATAACAGTGCTTCTGTGTGGCAAAGGAGCTCTTTCCTGTGTAGTTCTTTTAGCTGGAGTTAATTTCATTAACAGGATTTAGTTACCTTGCCTTGTGCATTGAAATCTGTGTGTGTGTGTGTGTGTGTGTGTGTGTGTGTGTGTGTGTGTGTGTGTGTGTGTTTTAATACGATTCATTACTGTGTAACCCATCTTTCTTTACCAACATTCCCACTGGCATGAAATGCATTGTTGAAAGTAATGAGTCACAGTACACATAGATGCATTTTATATGTGGTGAATTACTTTATATCATATGTATTAAATGACTAATTCACTAGCTGTGTTTGTTCCCCGTGGATCAATAACAGCCTCTAGCAGCTGTTGGTTGGGAGGGAGAGGGCACCTGCTTCGCTGTGTGGAGAGCAACATCCTTGCTACTGCTTCATGTTCTGTGCTCTGCAGTGGGACTGGCAGCCACAGCCTCTGACCACCCAGCCTCCCTGTTGACAATCCTGTGACTAGCAGTGTGTTGGTCAGTATTGTGAAATATAATTAAAAATATAATTAAATAATTGTAAAATTATCTGAGTGACTAATAGTGAAGAGAAAATTGTTTTCTCTGTCACTAGTGTCAGTTGGTGAAAGAGGAAGAGAGGGACTCAGAGAGAGAAACTTATTTCAACGGTAGTTTTGTGAGGAGCATAGCCTTCAGTGGCAGAAGCAACAAAAGAATGCTGAATGATGAAAACAACTGGGCCTGCCATTTCAGAACTTGCTGTTTGATATATATATATATATGACTCTCCATCAAAGCTGTCATATTTGTCAGAAGAAAAGGACAGTATGAATGATGGTATATCAATCATATGATAAGGGAAAAGTTCCCCAGTACTTATAAACACTGCAGCACAGCTACATACTTCAAATTCACAATTTATGCAGAATATGCTGGAGACCTTTTGGAGCCTGGACATACAGACGTAGATGGATAGAGGGAGCTAAAGGGTTTTGGTGTAAGGGGGATGGAAGCTTTTTTGTTTTCTTGTGTGTTTTAAACTGTTATCTTTTCTGATGGTTTTCTTTTTGCCTGTAGTGTAAGGAGCTACTGCTGTCATTCCCCTGTCTGGCTGTGGCATTAACTGTGCTCCTCATTCCCCTGTCTGTGAGATTAAGCATTGTGGCATGACCATGCTCGGCCTGCCTGCCTGCCTGTCTGCCTGCCTGTCTGCCTTCCTGCCTGCCTGCCTGCCTGCAACGTGGGGGTGGAGGGTGTAGTGAGGGAGTGGTGTTGCCCAGTATCTCTCCAGTCTGCAAATCTGCAGTGGCGCTGTGTTTGGTTGCCTGCAGGGAGACACAGACTGAAAAATGCTGCTCTCAGATCGCCGCAAGACAGGTCATATCAGGAACAGCTCGCTGATCTCGCTGACCAAGGAACCACTGCCAGTCATGGCCAATGCAGTGTGCAAGGTGAGAAAATACTGCCTGTCAATTAGATATGGGGAATTAAGTGTGCAATACTTCCTGCCTTTGTATAAAGACTTTCATCTGCTGGAATTTCAGTAGGTGTCAGATGCAGCATAGTGTGTGATGGATGAATTTTTTTGTCTGTATCATATGCTCTGTTTGAAATTCATCACTGTTGATTTTGTCTTTACCCACTATGTGTATGACTATGGAGGGACTGTAAATGTCTTAGAGTTAGAATGATGCCAGAGGAAATAGTTTCTCCTGTCACAGGCATTGCTTATCCTTTTTCCTGAGGGAAAAGGCTTTTGGGTCGTTTCAAACCTCTTCAGTGTTGTTACATTCATTCATACTATGAACCATAGCCTGCAAGTAGCTTGCTGCATTGAGGTTGTAACAGAGTTCCGTTGCTATGTTATTTCTCTTGATTACCAATTGGCTGCTTGTGGTAAAATATTCAGAGCTTGTCAACAAAGACCTTTTAGCACCATTGTCACACACTCATACAGAAAAGGCTTCCTTTCCTGCAGGAGTGTGGCTGTGCCTGTGAAACCTGCTCCACCGCCATCAGGAATTGTGGGAACAGCTCCAGGTGAGCGCTGTTTTGTCTCAGTCCCTGCCTTACCTGACTCGGTGGCCTCCACCAGGGGCAGTGGGAGTGGGGCTTTCCTTGTCTCTGCACCTGAGCTTGTTTGGTTCACCTCAGCCTCTCTGCTTCCTGCATCTACAACTCTGCAGGGTAATTCTGTCTTAGCTTAGATGCTGGAGTAAAACTCAAATATGATTTATTTCCAGACGAGAGGCAGAAATGGCCAATATTCCATGTGGACAACCCCTAAAGATTGACTGCATTGGTCTTGTGAACTCTAAGGAAACATATGAGTATGAAGCAAGAGACAGTTTGAATGAGCTGTTGCCCAATACACTTGATGACTTCAAACTTTTGTCTGACAAAGAACTCATGGCCTCTGGTGTAGCACTGTGCTGTGTAGTTTCCATGTTGAAAGACATTCCTGCCCACTGGGACAGCTCGTGTGGACTGGAAATGCTACAGATCCCAGGAGAATTATTCTCATTATTGGCATACTCAGCCTACCTTTGAGTCCAGTAATTGCTCATGTCCTCAGGTTGGTTATTGCTTGGTTGGTTGGTTTTAGTTTGGTTCAGCTAGGGTTGGGTTGGGTTAGGTTGGGTTGGGTTGGGTGTTTGGCAAGTAAGATTTTTTGTTTGTTTTGTTTTCAGCTGTTTTACTCTCCCTTGTTCATGATGAAAGAGATTTCTTAAACTGCTTCAAACATTAAATTAAGGGACTGTCAAGTTGTGGGTATAGCTTCCTCCTCTGGTGGTGTTATGTCATTCTGTATTTCTGGCCTAGGAATAAATGTTTCTTGGCTTGACCCTGCCCTGCTTGTTGGACATCCATATCTTGGCATGGAGGTGAACATTTCGGCATGCTTCAGTATCCCATTTTCGGCCACTGACTTAGGACATCTGTGTAGGTTCAGATCAATGGAGGTGAACATTTCGGCATGCTTCAGTATCCCATTTTCAGCCACTGACTTAGCACATCTGTGTAGGTTCAGATCAATGGAGGTGAACATTTCGGCATGCTTCAGTATCCCATTTTCAGCCACTGACTTAGGACATCTGTGTAGGTTTAGATCAATGGAGGTGAACATTTCGGCATGCTTCAGTATCCCATTTTCAGCCACTGACTTAGGACATCTGTGTAGGTTCAGATCAATGGAGGTGAACATTTCGGCATGCTTCAGTATCCCATTTTCGGCCACTGACTTAGGACATCTGTGTAGGTTCAGATCAACGGAGGTGAACATTTCGGCATGCTTCAGTATCCCATTTTCAGCCACTGACTTAGGACATCTGTGTAGGTTTAGATCAATGGAGGTGAACATTTCGGCATGCTTCAGTATCCCATTTTCAGCCACTGACTTAGGACATCTGTGTAGGTTCAGATCAATGGAGGTGAACATTTCGGCATGCTTCAGTATCCCATTTTCAGCCACTGACTTAGGACATCTGTGTAGGTCCAGATCAATGGCCTGAAAGGTTACTTCCAGTCATCTCCTGTGCCTCCCTTCAGGCAGTAATGGCCTGCAGATGTTGCCGTAGCACCCAGCTTGTCACCTGTGCATTGACCCAGTATTGACAGGCTGCCCCTGATGCACTGCAATGGTCTCCACAGCCATGAGTACAGTTTGCCGAGCCTTTCCATGCTTTCTAGGGTGCATGCATTCGTGTATTTCAGTGCTCACTTACACAAACAGCTCCTGCCTTGCAACTCAATGGGGGGAAATTATCAGAATTATCGGTGCATGCCTAGGCAGTCTGGTGGAATGTCTAGCCAGCTGCCAGCCTTGAAATTGAAACTCAGTTGAAAATTCAATCTGTGGACCTTCATCTGAGGCTGCTGGGCCAGAAACCATTGAGTTTTTCAATACGGTGTGCATGGTGACCCCAGAGCTGCAGTATTTCTGGGATCAGTTGCTTCATAAGTTGCAAGCCGAGACCAGAATCTGAGTTGGATTTTCTCCAAGATTAATTTGCAGAGTGGACTGAAGCTTTATGTGATGATGTTTGCACATTGATTCTTCTGACTTCTGTGATTTTTTTAAACTACCTGACTGACCAATGGTCAGACTGTTGACTGTCTCTGTCTGTCTGTCTGTCTGTCTGTCTATCTGTTTCTCTCTCTCTCTGTCTGTCTTTGTCTCTGTCTGTCTCTCTCTCTCTGTCTGTCTTTGTCTCTGTTTGTCTGTCTGTCTGTCTCTCTCTCTCTCTCTCTCTCTCTCTCTCTCTCTCTCTCTCTCTCTCTCTCTCTCTCTCTCTCTCTCTCTCTCACGCACATGCTTGCAATGTTGCTTGCTTGCCTGCACACACACACACACACACACACACACACACACACACACACACACACACACACACACACACACACACACACACACACACATTCCAGTAATTCTCTGGGCTAAAATCAAAAAGGTGTTATTTAGTCATTTACATGTTTTAAAGCAAATGTTGTCTCATAAATGATAAAGTCATTCATTTTATCTAACCTTCTTTCGATATACTTAACAAGATATCATAAACTATTTACTTGTATCCTTAGGATTGGACCCTGTCACCCAGGTTCATTTCAATTTGATTGGCCACAAATTAGTCAAAGAGGATGAAAAGGAAGTTAAACTTTAATGCCCATTTCATTTCCCAATGGTGGGTGAGATTTTGGCTGTTAATGGGCTGGGATTTGCGTGTTCAAAAAAAAGGAAAACAAGCTGTACACAAATATAGTAACTGTGGCCCCCCTTGAGCTTCAGCCCTTTGATTTTGTGTTTGTTGAATGGGAGGACGTTGTGTCCTTGACCCCTCTCTAGGCAGGAACAAAGGTTAATCCTCAGAAGGGTTAGGAGATAGCCTTGGAGGTCATGGACAGCACAGTGTTAAGATTGAGGTTCTTGTTCAGTTGACTAAGTGCCCTCAAAATACCATGAAAGAAAGGTGTTTGACACACCCTTGAGAAGTAGTGTGACCTCATTGTGGTGTGTGCAAGACATGTGTTGGCTGCCTTGAATGGTGATGTGATGCTCTGCTGATCCCACTTCCCCCTCCTGCCTCCAACACTTCGGCA
>JAWQFJ010000319.1:10000-15896 GCA_034096865.1 Theodoxus fluviatilis | reverse complement strand
TATTATTATTATTGTGCGTGAATGAGTATGAATGCTGCAATGCACATGTCTGGGGTGAACATCTATAATACACCTCCTCCTCTGTGTGACTGTGTGAGTGTTAATTCAGCATCTATGACATGCCAAAGCAAAACAAAACATGTCATAATAGGAGCTTCCTGAACCTATTCATCATGTTTAAAATATATGGTCGATTGTTTCCTGGGTCGATAGCTTGCAAGGGGGTTTAGGGAAAAGAACGTTATAAATGCTTTACAAACACTCCGTCATGTCAATTCTCTAATGGCTCAGCTGGTAGAGCGTTGGACTCTTGATCATGCATGACCAGGTTCGATTCAGCGCTGAAACTTTTTTCTCTCTCTTTTTTCGAGAGGTTGTGGGTTCGAACCCGACCTGGTTTTTTGTGTTTGTGTGTGTGTGTTTTTCCCCCCTCTTTTCTCGAGAGGTTGCAGGTTCGAACCCGATCTTTATTTATTTTACTTTTATGCCAAAACCTGGAGGTTCAGCGCCATCGGTTTTTATTTACAGCATGACAAATACAACTGCTAGAATACGATGCACTTAATGATTTCCTCCTCTTTTTTGCTTTACTTTTCTCTATTTCCATATAATAAAATGTTGTCACAGTGTCATGTATCAATTCTTGTATTTCGGACATTGACGAGTGTGTCAGCTCACCCTGTTCACCATGTTCAGTGAGAAACAACTGCAAGGACGGTATCAACAGTTACAAATGTCTCTGTACAGCGGGATACACTGGCGCCATCTGTGATCAACGTAAGAAGCTGCTGTATTTAAAATCTCAACTGTTAGTTTTCACTGTGTTCCCTCCCTCTCTTGCTTCTCTTACTTTTTACTCTTTTCTGCTTGCTCTTTGTGATTATCCTATGTTCTTTGCTTCCTCTGGTCCTCGTCCTCCTCTCATCGTCCTCATCGTCACCTTCCTTTTCTTATTAAGTCTTCATCGTTGTCATCTTCGTTCTCGTCCTTGTTTTCATCTTCATTCTTGTCTTCGTCATCGACTTTGTTGTCCTCGTCCTTGCTGTCCTTGTCCTTGTTGTCCTTGTCCTTGTCCTCATTCTTATCCTCATCCTTGTCGCCATCATCCTTGTCCTCGTTCTCCTCCTTGTCATCCTTTTCGTTGTCGTTCTCGTCCTCCTCATCCTCCTTGCACACGTTGTCCTCCTCCGCTAAAGGACTATTATTTGTTACAACATCAAAATGATGCGCAGTAATGAAAAGAAAACAACAGATGTCACGATCTGAAGTGAGGGAGCAGCATGCAAGGGTTGTAATTTCTCATAAACATTCTGTTTGATAAGTACGTTTGTCTGTATTTATATCGATGCAGCAACAACGTCTGCACCAGTGCCAGCACCATCAGCAACATCTAGAGCCAGTGTTGAATGCGGGGGAGTTGTGTGTGACAACGGTGGAGTGTGCAAGATGACACCTGGAGGATCTACTTGCGTGTGTTCACCTGGCTACACTGGCTTGTCCTGCCACTCAAGTGAGTTACAATGTCTTCATTCGATATGTGGGGATGTTACCACTAACTTTCTACTCATCCTCGCTACACCAACTAAAGAAGAATCAATGCACGAGTAGAGAGTAGTATTGTTTCCGAAGGGGTCACTTAAACACTCCTTCTTTCTTTACTTGAACATAAATTTGCCAAACAGTGATTTGAATCTACTGTAAAGTTAACATTCTTTGACCTGCATAGTTTATCAACACTTTCGAGGCATGAATCGGAGAAGTTGTCCAGTGAAACGAAATCACCTAGCATGCTTACTGAAGTTATGATGGCATTGTTGTTGGCAGCGCTGAAATGTTAGCAATGGTGTCCATGTTGATACTGATAGTGGTAGTGGCGGCAGCGAATGGGAGAGAAAAGAGGAGGAGGAAGAAAACAACGACAAGGATGCGGATGAAAAGTAGAAAAAATGATGACGAGGAGGAGAAAGACGAGGATGACGACAGCAAAGAGGAGGAGGAAGGGGTGGACGACAATGACGACGACGATACTGCTGCTACTGTTGCTGGTGGTGGTGGTGGTGGTGGTGGTGGTGGTGGTGGTGGTGAAGGTTGTGGTGGAGGTGGTGGTGGTGGTGGTGGTGATGGTGATGGTGGTGGTGGTGGTGGTGGTGGTGGTGTAGGTGGTGGTGGTGGTGGAGGTGGTGGTGGTGGTGGTGATGGTGGTGGTGGTGGTGATGGTGGTGGTGGTGGTGGTGATGGTGATGGTGATGGTGGTGGTGGTGGTGGTGGTGGTGGTGGTGGTGGTGGTGGTGGTGGTGGTGGTGGAGGTGGAGGTGGAGGTGGAGGTGGTGGTGGTGATGGTGATGGTGATGGTGGTGGTGGTGGTGATGGTGGTGGTGGTGATGGTGATGGTGGTGGTGGTGGTGGTGGTGGTGGTGGTGGTTGTGGTGGTGGTGATGGTGTTGATAATAGTGTGCAATCCTTTCTGTCATTTATCATAAGAGACAAGTAGTTGCGGTGTTATTGTGCAAAACAGTGTTTTTGTTTGTTTGCTTCTTTGAGCGTTGAGAGGACAGTTGTTTCTTGTGCAGAGTGCCAGACAGGGCAGTATGGACTGGAGTGCTCCCAGACCTGCCCCAGCTGTGAGGACGGCTACGGCTGCCACTACGTGCACGGCGCCTGTCCTCCCAAGGGTGAGCAAGAAACATTGAAAGTCACGTGTGTAATGTGTATGCATGCGATGCAATGGCGGGTGTCGGGGTCAAAGATTAGAACCTTTGGTAATGCTTACATTATGCAAATGAAGAATGACATATCGAAGGCAGACAGTTGAGTCTCTTTTGTTCCTGTCGTCAGCTTTGAAAAGTTCCATTCACGTGCTGATTTGTTTGTCATTCCTTAAATTCTTCATGAATAGGCTTTTGGCTGTCACCATGCAGAACAGCACAGGCCCAAGGAATTGCACGTGATCCTGCCTGTATATTGCAAGTTCTGGTTTCACCATTGATTTGAGCGTCTTTGTAATCAAGGAATGATAAACTATTGCGTATCTTCGAAAATATCATACTAGGAAAAGGAGATTAGTAGAAAGAACTGTAGAAAGAAACAGAGAATTACAGTGCATCCTTAAGTCTGCTGAGGACTGAATGACTGTTAGTGACTTGACGGGGGACATGCTCCCTTCCTACTCTGAAAAGTTTCTGATCAGAATTCAACTCTTAATGTGAAGGACTCTTTGATCTTCATACTAATAATGAGCTTATTTTGATAGGAAGTTGCAAAAGGTAAAATCCAAGTACAAACATTGGCAAAGTGCCAGCCATTTGAAAGACACGTTCAAGTTAATAGCTCCATGGTTACTCTGCCTGTGACATTAAAAGCAGCAGAGAACTTAAAAGAGTATCTGTATGTATACTATGTGCATACCAAGAACACATACAGTACAGATAAACCTGAGGAGAAGAAAAGTTCAGAATCATGGCCTTGAGGCCGACTTCAATGAAATGTAATAAAACAATGTGAAACTACCTAACTTCCTAAATGTTGTAGCAATTCGTTGCTGATGGGTACAAAAGTAGGAGAACAGAGAACATGTTTTGACTCGGTGTTCACAAATCCACGAAGACTGTTTTTTCAGCTGCCCCAGAGCGCTACGCAGAGGGAGTGGGGACAGGCCTGGGCGTAGGACTGGGGACGTCACTGCTCCTGGCTCTCGGCATCTTTGCTCTGCTGCGATGCAGAAGTCGTGGGAACCCTTCTTCTGGTAATTCATGCGATATTTAGTGCAAACATTCGCATTAAAACAGCCATGCAAAAATTTCTCATTCTGTGCATATCATTACGTAATGGTAATAATGATTAATTAAAGTCATTTCTTTCTTTAATTATCGAATTTTTTTAACATGACTATTTTCCCCCTCGTAAAAATTCGAAAGCATGTACCACTGTAGTGCACAACACACACACACACACACACACACACACACACACACACACACACACACGCTCACACACACACACACACACACACACACACTCACACTCACTCACACACACACACACACACACACACACACACACACACACACACACACAGCACAGCACAGCACACACACACACACACACACATACAAACACATACACACACGCGCGCGCGCGAAAAAGAACACCACTGTTTGCAGATAGCAGGGGGAAAATGCACATAGATTGTACACACACACTTTACGTTTGTTGTGGTCTAACACGCCCCCATTGACGAACTCAGTGTCTTCATCTTTTACTGATGGGTATCTCTTGTGTTTGTATGTTTTCGTGTTGATACAGAACTTTACGCGTTTTTCTTATTTTCTCTCTTTTCAGAGAAAGCATCCACAAACAATTTCCCGATGTAAGTGCATACTTTTTGTCGTTCTGTGACTGTAATGTACTGATATTCCAGCAACGATACTTTTGTATTCAGAGGTTTTTTTAGCAATCAGACGAGAAAAGTATCTCACAGAACTGCATGTTTTTGCCTATTCTATATGGCCAAAACTGTATTACTAGTTTCGTTAAATTTACGATTGAATATGTACAAAGTAAGTTCATAGATACTTGCATGCATTGTACAATACTCAGTTCACTGTAATCTCATTTGAATTGTTTGCAATAAGAGAAGTAGCAATCTACTTATGACATAAATACTTTTGATATTGTTTACTGCTGCATGTGGCGCCAAAGCGAATCTAGCTATCAGGAGAGCGTGACTGACAATTCATGCATGCAGGTCATCCAGACAGGCAGTGGCTGTGAGCAGGCAGCAAGGAACAGCGTCACGTGGTCAAGGTAGGTGTCAAGGATCACAAAGACAAAGTTCAACACGACCCTTGTTGAGAGGCATAACTGGATAGGAAACACAGGACGTCAGCTAACTGCCCTTGCAGCAGTATAGTGAATTCTTAACCTTTTACATGATTACATTTTAAGAAAACGTTGTCTTTACTTTTTGACAGTAGATGAGGTTACCGTCTATTAAGGCTCTCATTCTTTTATGCATTATGAATATACCATTTACATCATTCCTCTCGTCACACGCGAAAACATTGCCGAAATATATTACAGCGCCATTTTAACCTCGTATTGTTCAAGTGACTGTCTTAATCACTTTGAATGGGTTCTCAAGTTGACGTCTATGCGCATTGCTTTCTCAGAGGCCGATCCCTACGAGAGTCTGGACGATGCCACGAAAGACCTTGGTCAGTCCAGCCCTTACTCGGAGCTGGAAGGGGCCAGGAGAGGCCAGGAAGGCGCCAGCCCCTACAGCTACAGCAGCGAGTCTGCCTGAGTCCCTACTGGCTCTGGCCTATCTCGTCTGCGTGGGCAGGCATCGATTCTGAGACATTTTCAATGACGTGCAAGCAGTTCTGCAATACATGGTCACTCCTTTGTTTCTCAATGCTGTCTGCTACAACTTCTCGTTGTTCCCTTTGAGCATCAAGCGAGATGGTCAACACTGTAATGTATGTGGCATTTCATGTACTTGTATGTACTTTCAGAGTGGAATAAGACTTATTTTACAATATCAGTGCAAGACAGAGATATATGTATATTCATACATAACCGGCGTGGTATTTCAATGTTTGGTATCGTTTCCGTACTCATATGTTAACCACCTGATCCAAGGAGTTTAAAAGGCGTCTCATGTAGAAGTGGAATTCAACTGGCTTAATTGTGTATACGTAAGCCAGATACCATACTTGGTATTGGTTGAAAAACATGCTTCATAACCTGTCATTCTGTAGTGTTATCTTCTATGTCATATGTAGACATTATCCCAGCTTGACTTGGCTTTCATTTCAGTTAATGGAAGAAATATGGCTGCGTAATGTTTTATGGTCCGCGTTTACAATTGCAAACTTGCATTGTCTTAATTTTAGAA
>JAWQFJ010000319.1:0-5000 GCA_034096865.1 Theodoxus fluviatilis | reverse complement strand
CGAGTTCTCCGTTGTACCTCGCGTGGCACCTTGTGCAGTGGGTGGCATAGATAAGGTTGCTGGTTTGGAGGAGAAGTTTTTTAAAAACATTGGAAACAGATTTGGGGCCTTGAAGAGAAACTGATGGGGAAATAAATGGGCTTATCTTGCCACTGGGACGTCTGCAGGAGGAGGTTGCAGCAGGCTGGTTGGAAGAATCTGGGAGCTGGGGCTGGTAGAGCATTCCAAAAGACTTCTGAGATTGACATTATTTCTGTATGAGAGGAGAGGGGCTGATGAGGAGAGGAGAACCACTACTTCGGTGCTCTGCAAAAGATGTTAAAAGGATATGCCGAACTTGGCGTGTAACGGAATGGCAGGGTGAGGTAAGGAAAGGGCGGTTGGGACTGGTGGCCTTGGTTTGGGGACAGAAACTGTCTGTCCTAGACAGGGATTGAATTCGACGTAGGACACTCAGGAGAAAAGGGGGAAGGCATGGTCGTTTCAGGAAGAATGGTAACAATTCTCGGGATCTTGTGATGAAGTCAGAATGATCGGAACGGAGGCGACGTAAATCGAGGAATTGGGAGTAGGGGATGCTGTTCTTCCTGCATGGATTATAGGAGTTGTAGTCTAGTAAAGCATGGGAATCTGTTAGTTCTGAGAGGCCAGATGTGTCCAGACGCCCATGGGAAAGGAGGATGTGGATGTCGAGGAAGATAACCAAGGTTTCAGAGACGTTCTAAACAGGTTGCTGATGAACGTTCGCATCCCCTACCTATCGTCGGAGATTTCCTGCACTGACGACATATTGCATGCACACAATTCAGACGAATAAAAGAATGACAGTTACTTAGAATCAATAGAGTGTATACATAAGATTATGCAGATATGGAAGTAGCCTGCAGGAGTCCTCTGTGACTAGTTGGTGTCCAAGCCTACATGTTGTTGTTCACGCTAGAGTTTACAGTGTCTCGTACTAATCTATGTTGCCCGATATGTCATTTTCCAGCATGGAGACATGCTCACCTGCCCCAATCAAAAGCAGCAAACAGCCTAAAACGTAAAACAGACAAATGAGTCCTGGAGTACAAGAGAAAAACATATGTGCAATGCATGAGCATTTGCAATAACAGTGTTAAACGCACATTCGATAGTTTCCCGGCCTCGGCCATCAGCATATTCATCCCACTGAGATTCTGGGAAAGATCATTTGCTCGACCTCGGCCACTCCATTCTCGCTGAAACGTTTACACGTAGACTGGAAGTCATGTTGTCAGTAACAGGCTGAGGAAGATGGTGTTGTAAATCTCCTCGCAGAATGGGAGTGAAATTGTTCACCAGGGTTTGAAGTGACAGACACACTTTCAAAAAGGCGTCTTTTGAATCAGCACCAACATTTGACATTGGAATTCTGGCACAAGAACTTCTTTACTGGCCTGGGTGGATTTGGATTTTCTCAGTAGGTCTGAAACATCGCCTGGTGTTTTGTATGGTCCTGTCTATGGCCTGAATGTTTCCCCAGTTCCGCAAATTTTCTGTCCTGTTTCCTCAGATGTTTACATTCAAAATATTTGAAAGAGAAATGAAGTTTGATAGACTGTCATCTATCGTTCGTATGATAAAATTATGTTCTTATTTTCCGTGACACAATCCTTCATTCATGTATGCTATCCCTTGATGACACGTTCTACCTGCAGCCGCAAATAAGTTGCAAAATGTTCTCGATTTATGCTAGAAATGATTCCGCGCAGCTGATACAGCAGTTGGTTTCATCTTCAGTTGCGTAACTTCCTGTCATCACATGAACGTCTGCCTTGGAAATCAAGTTTACAATCAGTTTTAGGGGCAAACACAAGATTTAAAAAAGCAATATCATTGAAGCATTGCTTGATCTGTGACAAGTGATATCATAACAAAAGTAAGTCTTTACAAAAGTTGGCAACCGTAACACGTGCGCGAGCAGGGAACTGGTAGAGGACTGTCAAAATCTGATTGGACATTTATGCTTCACTCGGTTTAGAACAGAAGCAGTCCATACATATAGCTATGCCCAAAGGATCGACAAACACAATCCAAGACCACAGACATAGTGAGTTGTGGGCACGTATCAGGCAGATTTGCCCCGCTCAGTTTAACACTGCCCGCCGCCAAAGCCCGGGGCAGGAGAGGAAACACTAAGTGCAGAATGTACTCCAGGACGCCCTCCCCCAGTTGTTGTGGTCCTGTACACCTCTGATGTTTCCAGCAAAGTCCAAACGATGTCTATTGATACTGTTGAAAATTATATATATATATATATATATATATATATATATATATATATATATATATATATATATGTGTGTGTGTATGTGTGTGTGTGTGTTTGTGTGTGTGTGTGTGTGTGTGTGTGTGTGTGTGTGTGTGTTTTAAGCATCAATATTTTAATATACAAATTGTTGACAGAAAGCCTGAGGCAACAGATTTCCGTTGGATTATGATAGTGCCTAATTTAGCAATCTGTGAGAACGCGCTAGCAGTTTTTCTGAGGCGATGTAAAACGTTTGTGCACGCGTCGACGCTAGCGATATCGCTATTTCCCTCTTAATGTTCTTTAACATGTTCATCGAGATAATGCACACATTTCACGCACTCATGCTAAGAAAGGAATACACTGACTCAACCAAGGTAAGCTTTGTTCTTTACGGACATACACGTAAGAGTAAAGCCACTGGAAGTAATAGCGAGCTTGAGGGGTTGAAAGACGGTGACGGTGTCCGTTGTCGATGATGTGTGTGGCATGGCGCTACCTTAATTAAAGAACCACTTTAAATTATTTTCCCAACCTTCAATAACGGAAATAATTACAAGTATCAAGCATCACTGCTGGTCACCTACCGAGTAGACTTTTATTTGCCACCTTACTAAATACTGAGTTTGGAGTGGTCACCATTTGATAAGTGACAGCGTGACTGCACATCTAAACATCAAGGAAGTTAAACCTGTCAGTAGGGAAAACGCTATCAATGCAGGGCATGCAAAGGGCCTTATCTGAGTGGTTGTTTGCTCACACCTAGATCTGGGCTGGCTGCACTTGAGGTTCACATACAGGGCGCAAGCGGCCAGATTTGCAACGAGTAACTCCTGGTGCAGGAGCAATTTGAAAGCTGTGTGCTTGCTAACTCCGGAGCCATGACTGTCGCCATGTTGGGAATGCTTCTCTTTGTCGCCACGCTCCTCTGCATGTCCTCAGCTCAAGGTAGGCCCGCTGTGCTGTCTTGCCCCCTGTAAACAGTTACTCTCTACGCTCCACTCGTATTACTGTGATGTACCATGACAAATTGCTACACGTCTGCCCTGGAATAAAAGTACAGCTACTTGACTGTTGTTCCGGAATAGAACACTCAACGTAACTAAGTTCAAACATGTAACAATGTGGATTAAGATGTATATTTTTAATTCTCACATTATTAGTGTGCTCGCGCTGTATCTCAGAGAGAACGAGCAAGGGAGGGGTGAGAGAGAGAGAGAGAGAGAGAGAGAGAGAGAGAGAGAGAGAGAGAAAGAGAGAAGAGAGAGAGAGAGAGAAGAACGAACGAACGAACCAACGAACGATTTTAATTGTTAGGCCACCAGCCTATCACAACCTAATTGTTTGAGCATCTCAACGATTGTTTTTAAGGCCTCTTGTCTTCTTCTAAATGCATAATATAGATACATCGTAGCTGACTTCATGAGATGGACATCATCTGTACGTAATATGTCAGTGATACCTACGCGATAATCTCTGTCAAACAAATCATAAATATACTTCTGTCTGAGGTCTTCGTAGGCGGAACACCAGAGCAAAAAATGTAGTTCTTCCTCGTCCTTTTCACCGCATGACGGACAAAGCAGTGTTCTGGTGGAATCATTAACGAAACGATATTTATGTATGTACAGCTCACTGATTCCCGCACGAAAACGGACAATAACATCTCTGAATATTTGTTTGTCGATGAAATACAGATACTGCTCCCGAATAGAGCAGATTTGAACTGATTATAAAATGTATACCTTGAGCTACTTCTAAGAATGCTATAACATTCCTGTTTGTACTCCATAATAAGACGCTCCCTCAGATCCCTCAAGAACTGCCTTTCATTCTCTACATGCTGCATTTCCCAAAGATTGCCAAATATGTATTTATGTAATATACCTTTTATATGACTTGCCCAGTTACTCTTTCCAGACAACAGCATATTATACACTTTGCGAGGATATGTAGTATTGTCCATTCTCAAGATCCTTAACCAATACTTTAGTGCTCGCAATCTAGCATTGATGTACAAAGGGTACCTGCCTGTCTCTCCGTATGCAATTGCATTTGGTGTCTGAGGTGGTAGATGTAAAACCCGCTTCATTGCTTGAAGATGAACATTCTCTATATCAGGGCAATCATTTATACCCCACACCTCCGCAGAATACATAATAACTGGTAAAAATTGTGCATCAAAAAGTTTGAAAAACATATATGGCGACACACATCCAAGTTTTCTACAGCATTTGTTAACCTGGAGTAAACCGGCTTTGGTTCTTTGTGCCAGATCTAGCTGTAGCGTTCTGTACGACAGCCGTGTAGAAAAGATTACACCGAGGTATTTATATTCACTTACAACTTCCAGTTGCTTCCCATCCAAAAACCACCTTTCGTGCTCAGCAAGAAAGCCACCATTGCGAAAAACCACAACTTTTGTTTTGACAGAGTTTACCTGTAGGCCAAGTTTACGTGCTTCCTTTACTAGTACGTTCAGCTGGTTTTGCAGGGGGGGGAGGGGAGGGGGGGGGGTGGGGGGGGAAGGGTTGGTCTTCTTGTAGCTTTCACTTGCGGGGTTGTTTTTGTATTGTTCTATTGTATTCTTTTGTGTGGTGACGGGGGTGGGATGGGGGTGGGGGGGGGTGGGGGGGTACGTCTTAGTGGTCTTGTCTCTGTTCATATGCATTATTTATTGCCACTTAAAAGGGGGGTGGGTGGGTGGGTGTATCATCTTAGTTTGTTC
>JAWQFJ010000318.1:0-169530 GCA_034096865.1 Theodoxus fluviatilis | reverse complement strand
TCTACCCCATTTTAGTTTGCTTAAGAAATTGTACATGCATAATTGCGATAATTAGACTGACTCTCTCTCTCTCTCTCTGTCTCTCTCTCTTTTTCTCTCCCTCCCTCCCCCCCCCCCCCCCCTTACTCTCATGTATACTCTTTCCTTCCTCCCCCCAGCTCCCCCCCCCCCCCCCCCCCCCCCTCTCTCTCTCTTACCACAACACGAATATTTTGCCTCAAGGGCTGAATGTAAGAAAGGCACTACTGCCTAATTCACTACCCTTGTAATATAAAGTTCGTTCATTCGCTCTCTCTCTCTCTCTCTCTCTCTCTCTCTCTCTCTCTCTCTCTCTCTCTCTCTCTCTCTCTCTCTCTCTCTCTCTCTCTCTCTCTCTCTCTCTCTCTGTGGGTGCGAAATTTTGAACGAGGAGAATTTGCCTCGCTCCCATAACGTCCCAACTTTTGACCAATCACAGCAAGTACTAGTTGTATGCATAGGAAGAGGTCGTGGGTTCCTCCATTCGTCCGCATTAGTTGATGTGACTTGACTACTTGAGGTGAGATCTTTTGTTTGTGGATGTTCAGCCCTGAATGGAAAGTTTGGGGAAAATTGTTTCAGTTTATAGTATGAATTGACTCATTCTCATTCTGTTACGGTTTTCACCGTCTTGGGAGTAATTCCCGAGCAATACTCATCTTCCAGTTCCATTGATATGAGCGTACCATCCATGATCGAATGTTCCGTTTGTTGACCCGCCGCTACAATAGGCGGTATTAGATATCCATGAAGCAATGCACATCAATATACATCTTTGTCAACGGGGCAGAATCCCCGTACATCTTGTTGATTCGAATTTTTCTCGTCGCTAGTGGCTAGTTGAACTAGCCTAGGTGCGTGGCCCTTGGCTTGCCGGACAGCTGTCAACGAACAAAACAGTTTTTGCCGGTACTTTCCTAAAAAGCTCATATTACTGGATAACACCGATCTCAATTCACAGGTCTTTAAGTGCGTCTTTCGCTGCTCTTCATGGCCACTTCGGCAGGCGGCTTTCCTAGATTTTCTCATTCGCTCGAAGACCATTTCAAAAAGCGCGCTCTAATGCAATAGTAATACTGTCGTGCAAACGAAACGAATTATGTGTACAGTGTCAGTGTGCGCATCATTGGCCCTGCGAGTTAGATGAATATTTGGCGTCACTTCGGTTACATTTAGGATAATTTATGCTTTATAATCGGCAAGGCTGCTGCGTATACACAAAAAATTCAGGGATTAGTACTTATGTTCTTCATTCCACACTACTAATTTTGCCAACTGCAATGGCCGCAACGTGCGCGCGCGCTTGAACTGAAGCGTGATGCACTTACAGTTACACTATATTGTGACATACTTGGCTAGGTTTTAGGAAAATGAAATTTTGGTGTAAACACTCCCAAGCATGATTACATTAACAAAATGCAGATCAAAATGTTAAACACTAACATTCTGTGCCTAGGTCAGGTGCTCTGTGAATAGTCACGATGCTCAGTTCAACAGTTGAGAAGTTCTGATGACTATCTGCATTGCCATTTGTTTTAGAGTATGTTCTAAGTCAAACAAAGTAGTAGTCCGACTCAGTCAGAACGCCATCAGCACAGCATGGAGACTCCCGACACGGTTATGGACACGTTGGTTTTTTGACTCACATGCGAAGCAAAAGTGAGTCTATGTACTGAGCCGTGTCGTCCGTCCGTCCGTCCGGGCGGGCGGGCGTCCGTAAAAAACTTAAACGTTGGATTTTTCTCGGAGACTATTAAGTCTATCAACACCAAATGTGGCATGATGGTGTATGATGACAAGGCCTCAAAAAATATACATAGTGACTTGACCTTGCTTCAAGGTCAAGGTCACAGGAGCCATAAATGTGGTCTCAAAAACAGTCATTTTTCACATTTTCCCAATTTTCTCCCAGGTTATTGAGAATGGCGACCTTAGCTACAAGTGGTATATAGGTCAAAGCAAGCCCTATCTTTTGATACCAGTTTGGTTGACCTTGCTTCAAGGTCAAGGTCACAGTAGCTCTTCAAAGTTGGATTGTATACATATTTTGAAGTGACCTTGACCCTGAACTATGGAAGATAACTGTTTCAAACTTAATAATTATGTGGGGCACATGTTATACTTTCATCATGAGACACATTTGGTCACATATCATCAAGGTCAAGGTCACTTTGACCCTTATGAAATGTGACCAAAATGGGGTAGTGAACCACTAAAAGTGACTATATCTCATGGTAGAAAGTGCCAATAAGCACCATTGTGCTTCCTATGTCTTGAATTAACAGCTTTGTGTTGCATGACCTTGGATGACCTTGACCTTGGGTCAAGGTCACATGTATTTTGGTAGGGAAAATGTGTAAAGCATTTCTTCGTGTATGATGTCATTGGTAGGTTTAGTTGTTTGACCTTGACCTTGAAGGTCACCTGAAGGTCAAGGTCATATAAAGGTCAAGGTCAAGCATGTGGGTCGTATGGGCTTTGCCCTTCTTGTTAGTGCGTGTTGTGACTTCGTATCCCTACATATCGGATACATGTCTCAAAGCAAGCTCACGGTATGATGATACCATGTTTATTGACCGAGAATGTTACTGTTTCATGTGTTGACTTCTACTTTCGTCCCCATGTAAACAAAGCAACTGAAGAATGCATGAATTCATAATTTGCTGCATCATGATCTGCCATTAATGCTGAAGCATTGAGAAACATCCACACTCTCTATACTGTCAGCCTGTTTTAGTGTTTAAGACCCAGAATTTTGCTTAATAATAAATACTCAGTGCTCCATGGAATTAATGTGAGATTAATCTTTGTGTGCTGTGGAACATTAGTAATATTGATCACGTCAATGTGATCGAATTGTTTTCTGTTTAGAAACTGACTTGTGATCTGATAATTAGTCTGCAAATCTATGTAAAGCTAGCTCCATTGAAGGAATTCTGGCATGGCATTGTTGTCCATCATTCAGTACTTGAGTTTATTCAGCTAAATTTAGTCTTTCTTATTTCTGTATTAAGAAACCAACCGATGTCATTTTGAAATGATTCTGGCGCAATTATCTAGCGATCGACAAGAAGAAGACACCGGTGGATGATGGTAGCATGTTCAGCATACATGAAAACTGCCATGTCTGCCTTTACAACATCTGGTGCTGGTAATCCTGACATGTCAGATAGGTTTGCTGAAACTGCAACCCTGCTTAAAGTTGTGCTATCATCTACCTCTTTGCAAGCTTTATGACAACAGCAGTCTTAGTTATCTACTATACTACTATACTACCATTATAAAAGATCAACAAATTGGCTTCACCTAGAGGGGTCATGTCTTTACTTTAAGTTTATAGGCACAGGCTGACACAGTCCCTAAAAAAATTACCATCTTGAAGGTTGTTCTGGGATCTGGACATATCTGTCACCTTGACCTTTGTGGTAGGAAAATGACAAGGCCATTTAATAAAGGTCACTGTACTTACCAACTGACCTATAAACTGGGTCTGACATGACTTCTTTATAATGTGTTTGCCTATTTGGATAGGCTGAAAATTCACTTGAAAGCAGAATCCACTGGCCTTAAAAAGTTCGCCACTTTTCAGACTAGTTAAATAAACATCAGTATCTTAATATACAGTATGTTTATAAGGCTTATACAAACTAAACGGACTTATTGGAGGGTGCCTGTCATCATGCATCAACAGTTTTCAAGCTGTTGTGTACTTTGATTCTAAAAATATATGAAAATTTGGTTGCCCATTCCGGCAAATCTAGAACAAAGGTATCCTTATCTGAAGAAAACATTGGGTTGCCCCAGGCATGGGCTGCTTTGCTATCTTCCACAATTTCTTAGTTATCCTGGATCAAGCATTTTTCAGTTTTATATTTTCAGTATCATTAAGCATCAATCCTTTATACTCGCACACCAAGTTAAAAGTATGCATGGGTTTTCCTTTTCCTTTGAAATGCAACATTGAGCATGTGTAAATCTGACAAAGCTTTATGTGAATAATGATAAAATTTGAATAACTCCAGCAAACAATAAAATGAAGTGGTTTTATTAAAACTTTAACAAGTTAAAATGGAGACAATAGCCAATTAGAACACAAAATAGATAAGAGTCACAACTTTTATACTACAAAATCTTTGTCAGATGAAAAAGAAAGCATGAACTTGACACCAACAAAAGTATATATGTACTGCAGTCATGTTGGTTGTTTGATCAAATCAAGTGATGGAGTCAATGGGCAGTCATCCCATTTTACATTGTGGAGTTAAACTTGACCAGAGCAAAGGTTTCTCCGAAGGCATAGTTGTGTTTTACTCTTCTACAACTTTTTATACTTATCAGTGTGTAAAGATTAAAATTGCTATCTATCTACAAAATATTAGACGTATTCCTTCAGGGTCTCGCAGCTTTTTCCACATGTTCATAGAAACAATCTCATTATCTTGACTGGAATCTCACACACACACACACACACACACACACACACACACACACACACACACACACACACACACACACACACACACAAGAAATTGACTCAGTGGCCCAGAATCAAAGTTTTAAGTAAAAAGTGCACAGAATGTAAAGAGAAACTTTAATCAACTGTGTTCAGAAAGCGTTTCTTGTAAGCAATATTCTGCATAAAAATGAAAATAAAGCAAATTAGAAATAGGTAGTCCCTATTAACTCTGAAGGTCCTGTGAATCATGCACATGTTTCATTCCCCAGTCCTGTAAGGATTACGCAATTTGTAGAAAAAAATCCGTCGAGTAACAGCCACATGGGGTGGGCAGCTATGGGCGGTACAGGATTGAGCAGGGTGGGCAGTACAGAATCTTAAGAGTTAATTTTCAAATTACAAAAACAGACAAGTTGGAATTGCAATTGATGGGGAACAGCAAGCTCAACATTTATGCTGATCTTTTCTGCTGTCGTTTGTGAGTGGTTCCAGAAGTTGTGTTGGACCCTGCTAGATGTTAAGAGTTGTGTGAAAAAGCACATCTCTCTCTCTCTCTCTCTCTCTCTCTCTCTCTCTCTCTCTCTCTCTCTCTCTCTCTCTCTCTCTCTCTCTCTCTCTCTCTCTCAAACTCATTAACTGGATTGATTGATTCTTGGCTATGTGCCATTAATGACGACAAGATCGTCCCAATTCCTGACCGCAGGCGACCAACATTGAGATGTCGTGCTGGGAGGATGACGACACAGACCAACCTCATAGGTGGAGTGTGCATGCAGTAGCCAAACAGCAGACAGCAAGAACTGTCCGAAAGTAGTGCCACAGACGGTGTTGATTGTTTGTGCATTGCAAACTTTCCACAACTGGATTCCAGTTTTGTTGACATATTTCTGAGTTACTGTTTTGCATCCTTTTCTTTTCAGGCCGACAGGCCTGCACAATAAAATTTTCGTTCATTATTGTTTGTTCATTCTCTCTCTCTCTCTCTCTCTCTCTCTCTCTCTCTCTCTCTCTCTCTCTCTCTCTCTCTCTCTCTCTCTCTCTCTCTCTCTCTCTCTCTCTCACTCTGACTCTTTATCTCTCATTAGATTAAAAAAATAGATGACTATCTTTAAAAGATCAAAGATTGGGTTTGCAAGTGTCTGCCCCAGACAGCTCCATGTATCTCATACCAAAGGGTGGGCATATACCAGCAGACATGAGGAAAACCCAAGTGATGTGGTAGGATTTAAGCAGTTAACTTCAATGAATTGTTTACGACGCCTTTAGCACAAATTTTAGACAAGATTTGGCGATAGCTCTTCACAAAATTCTGTATGGGTCAATCATTTAGCAGATGCATATAAGTTTGCATATTAATTTTGTTCTGAAATGTGTGGTTTCATCAAGTTCTGCATCATTTGAGTGAGAAACACTGAGCTTGCTAGTACTGAAAGAGAAGCATATAGCCTCTTATTTTTTGAAAATGTGCCCCACCCACAAGGTCTGGAAAATAATACCAAAGTTATCTCTGACAAGTAGGACACACAATATTATTTACATGTAGTCAAAATACACCACAATACAAGACAAAGACGGAAAGTGTCTGACGGAGGAACAAGACATCTTAAAGAGGTGGACAGAATACTGCTCAGAACTCTACAACTACAGAACCACGGAAGACCCAGAGGTACCGAATGTGCCTCCAGCAACCAACAACGACGACCACCCCATCCTTCGTGTAGAAGTGGAAGCAGCAATGAAATCGCTTAAGAAGCGGAAGTCAGCAGGAATGGACAACATCCCAGGACAGCTGATACAGGCAGGGGAGGAAGAGATGATCAGTGCTTTACTGACCATCTGCAACAAGCCCGTGGACGCAGTCCCTCATCATCACACTCCCAAAGAAAGGCAACTTACAGCTATGCCAGAACTACAGAACTATCAGCCTCATCAGCCACCCGAGCAAAGTCATGCTGAAGGTCTTACTGAACAGATTGAAGCCACAAGCAGAGAAGATCATCGCTGAAGAACAGGCAGGCTTCAGACAAGGGCGCAGTGCAACGGAGCAGATCTTCAACCTCAGGATACTGTGCGAGAGGTACCTACAACACCAACAGGACCTCTACCTCGTCTTTGTGGACTTTAAGAAGGCTTTCGACAGGGTATGGCATGCAGCACTGTGGGCTACCGTGAGGCTGAACAACATCAACGCCAACCTGATCAGTCATAGAACACCTGTATGACAATGCCACAAGTGCCGTATACTTCAACAGCAGCATTGGGGACTGGTTCAGAACCACACTCCACAGTCGGAGTGAGACAAGGCTGTTTGCTCTCTCCCACCCTCTTCAACATCTTCCTGGAAAGAATAATGACTGACGCCCTAAAAGACCACGAGGGGACAGTCAGCATTGGCGGCAGAACAATCACAAACTTACGTTTTGCTGACGACATAGATGGCCTGGCCGGAAGTGAAAAGGAGCTGGAGAACTTAGTGGAGCGCTTAGACACAACCTCCACAAATTTTGGCATGCAGATCAGTGCAGAGAAGACCAAACTGATGACCAACAACACCAACGGCATCAGCACTGACATCAAGGTCTGTGGCGAGAAACTGGAAGCCGTCAACAGCTTCAAATACCTGGGAGCAATTGTCACAGATGCAGGATCCAAACCTGAAATACTCGCCAGAATTGCTCAGACCACAGTGCTCAGCACTCACAAAACTCAAGACCATCTGGAAGGACAGGAACATAGCCCTCAGCTCAAAGATCAGACTGATGCGCGCCCTGGTCATGTCTATATTTTTGTATGCCTGTGAGTCATGGACACTAACAGCTGACTTGGAAAGAAGGATGCAGGCCATGGAAATGAGATGCTTTCGATGACTCCTCGGCATCTCCTACAAGGACTGCATCACAAACGAGGAAGTCTGAAACAAAATCAGGCAAGCCATCTGGCCCCATGAAGAACTACTGACCACTGTGAAAAGACGCAAACTAAAGTGGAATGGGCACGTCTCAAGATCGTCAGGGCTTGCCAAGACTGTTACAAGGCACAGTAAAAGGAGGGAGGAGGAGAGTCAGACAAAGAAAAGATGGGAGGACAACGTCTCAGAGTGGACAGGGATGAGGCGTAGCGAAGCCTTAAGACAGTCCGAGAGGCGAGAAGAATGGAGAGAACTGGTTGCCAGATCATCTGTGGTGCCCCCACTGTCGTCCAGACTACAGGACAAGTAAAGTGAAGTGAAGAAAGTCAAAATTACTCAAGTGTTTATTAATTTGTTTCAAAACCAAGTGAACCCCCACCCCCAGGAAATTGGCTAAAATATCAATATAAAATTGTTAGCAACTTTGGAGACATGAGACATCTGAGCCCTGGGAACAGGAAAATCTGTGACAAAATTGACTTCAGTGACAGCTATCATTTTACTATGATTCAAAGTCCAAACTACTGTGCTCAGGATATTTATCAAATTCTCAAATAAATGCATAATGATGTTCAAGATGTGTGTAATCTTTGCGAGTATAAACTTTATGTCGAGTTATTTTGCCAGCATGTGGTCAGCTTGAATTACTTGGGGTGTCCATATTCAATTGCATGACAATATCGGTACAAACCACAGATGTGATTCATACACAACAAGAAAACACAATTTTTGTCTCATTCCAAAAAAGACATGTGATTCATACATGACAAGAACACCCAAATTGTGTGTGTGTGTGTGTGAGAGAGAGAGAGAGAGAGAGAGAGAGAGAGAGAGAGAGAGAGAGAGAGAGAGAGAGAGAGAGAGAGAGAGAGAGAATTTGACAAGATTTGCCATAGCTGCTGCAGGGGATGATAATTTATCTTTTCTTTTTTCTCCCCACCCCTCCTTTCTTCAAATTTTTTTCACTTACAAGTCAGATACTGATGACGAAAGTTACATCATCTTCATTCTTTTTCTCCTCCTTTCTCCCTCCTCCTCCTTTCTCCCTCCACCTCCCCTCGCCATCTTCCTCCCTCCCTCCTCCGCTCCCTCCCTCCCTCCCTCCTCCTCCTCCTCCTACTCCTCCCCCTCCTCCTCCTTCTCCTCCCTCCCTCCTCCGCTCCCTCCTCCTCTCACCCTCCTCCTCCCCTCCTCCCCTCCCTCCTCCTCCTACTCCTCCCCCCCCTTCCTCCTCCTCCTCCTCCCCTCCCCTTCCTCCTCCTCCTCCTCCTCCTCCTCCTCCTCCTCCTCCTCCTCCTTCTTCTTCTTCTTCTTCTTCTTCTTCTTCTTCTTCTTCTTCTTCTTCTTCTTCTTCTTCTTCTTCTTCTTCTTCTTCTTTACTCAGTTCATAACTGTTGCAGCTTCTAAATTCTATCAGCTGTTGGAACTGGTTTGCAATTCACCATCCCCACATAAGTTGGGGTTAAGAATAAAGCCCCCCGCATCTCCCTTCAAGTTTCATTAATGATGAATACACAGGGAAATCAAGACTTGCTCTTACTCTATTCAGCACAAGTGATTTGTGATCAATGGCCCTACTTGGCCTACAAAGGCTGATAGCTGGTCAAACTCTATTTGTTCCTTCATGCAGCGTAGCAAATGACGATATAAATTTACAGGATAGTGAAATAACTATTTTCAGTTTACGACAGCAGGGGAGAAGTTATTCATTACCCTAGCCTACTTAAACGGTGCCATAAAGCAAAACTAAACTTGCAAATGAAAATGTGTATACATGTGTATCTACAGGGCTCTATGATGGAAAATACCCAGAGCATTATTTTGATGTGGAATTTATTGGTAGTGAATTCTACGAGTTTGTTATAATCAAGGCAAAAGATGCTCCATTTTTCAGCCACGTCCTTTTCTGCCAAAAGCCTGGCCACATTATATTTCAACAGGCAACATAAATTTTATTACGATTTAGGGTTGTCACCTAGAAACTTGGTACTCTGGACAACATGGAAAATACAGAAATTGTGAGAAAGCTGAATCAAATCGAAACAACGAGAAATAAATTTACGTTCTGTGGTTCGAGTCATTTCTAAGGCTGCACACTTCTGTAAGTTAAGCTGGATTAACGGGTACTCAAGGCTTCGTTCCTGGCAGCGAGGACGAAGGGATGGTTACTGCCGCGATGCCATCTATGCCGGTGCCATTCAGCGTGGCTGAGACTAGTGAATATAGTCTCAGCAACAGGTTGGTCACGTGATAGCCTTAAATCTTCCATAACATGCATACCACCGTTCTGAACACAGAGTCTCGGCCACGCTGAATGCCATATCACATCGTGAGTGTATTCCTCCGCTTGTTGTGATACACTCGTTAATGGCAGCCATGTTTTCGTCAATTCAATTTCTAAACATCGATTTCCCATGAATGTAAAACTTGTATGCGGTAAAATTCGAATCACAAGAGTGTAATATTGTGAACTCTACTAATTATAAGGACTTTGAATACAACAGCAATATTTATACTTCATTGAGCGAGTAAGGCAACCAATCCCGTCTGCATAATCTTCGATACACACAGAAACCCACTGAGTGCTTTTGCTGATGAGGAATCATTAATTTAATGTATGCTTAGAAGGATAAAACTTAGAAAAACTGCTTCTGAGCTATCCGATAATATCGAACTTCGGAATCGGACGGATTCCTACAGAAGAAACTTCCATTCGATTACTGACTCCATCAGTCGACACCGAATGATCGAAGTGTGGAGCTCGTCAAACAGTGTGAAGGCAGTTAGACCACAGGTTCCGGCCAGAAAGCATTTACTTGCGAGAGTATAACCATAGATTCACGAAACCAGCCCGGAGCCATAGGAATTCTTTTCGCTGCGTTTATAGTAGGTCCAAAGATCGCGTGTATTACCAAAGACTATTCATAACTGTATACTCTTTGGTATTACTATACACAATCGCACGTGCTCAAGGCAGATTGCAACCTTATAGACACGTTCGCGCTAAAAGTAGTTCTCAAATGATTTCCTGAAAATCTCATAGATTAGTTTTATTAGAACACCAAATTTGTGTTTATCTATCGGGATAAATAATTGGAGTGAAATAGAATCGCCTCTTTTTACTCTCAATGGTCTTCTGATCATGTTGAATTTTGATTGGTAGAATCATTGGAATGCGGAACCGAAGTCACGTGACCAACCTGTGTCAGAGATAGTATCTCTGTGTTCAGAATGTGCCGGTGCTTCCAGTGCTTCTAGCTTCTCTAGAGTATGGTCGGAGAAGAGTTCACCAGGGGTCATATGGTAATTAGCAGCACAGCCATGATGGTAGGTTGCATAACTTCCTGTGCTATATGTTGGGGTATGTTTCGGGTCTGTGTTGAGGAGTGATTATCGCTAGATCGTGGCAAAAGGATGGCATTAAAGCATGCAAAAAGTTTAATTAGATTACAAAAACTAATAAAAAATAATCATAATATACTATTGTAATGTATACTTTCTGCAGAAAACCCACAGAAAATAAGTAAACAAACCCCACCGTACGTACCTAGCAGACGAACACGATCGAATCGTAGCCACTACGCCAGCAGACGATCGAGCTAGTGTGATATAATGTTTCATGTAAAGCTCGAATGAGTGGCAGCAGATAACTGTTTAGTTCTGGCTTGAATTGACTATTTCATTTCCCTGGTCAGGCGAGGACAGAAAATTCACGATCATCGAGTCGATGAGTGCATGATCAACTTGCCCGCATTCAGCGTAATGTAACGTGTAACAAGATACCACCAAGAGTACTGAAGGAACTATCTAGAGAACTAGCTACCCCATTATGTCTATTATTTAATATGTCTATTGAAACGGGTATTGTACCAAGCGACTGGAGATCTGCAGAGGTTACTGCTATATATAAAAAAGGCAGCAAGTCAGAACCTGGAAATTACAGACCTGTTAGTTTAACTTGTATTGTGTGTAAAGTGTTAGAGTCGATTATTCGAGACACACTAAACTCACATCTTCACGACAATAACCTGTATGCTAAGTGCCAACATGGTTTCCGTAGTAGGAGATCGTGCATAACTCAATTAATGCAGGTAATGGAAGAACTTACTAAGATGCTTGATGAAAGGAATCCAGTAGATATCATATATCTTGATTTCCAGAAGGCTTTCGATTCCGTTCCCCACGAAAGATTACTGTGTAAGTTACAGGCTTACGGAGTGACTGGTAGAATTTTAAGTTGGATAAGGAGTTTTCTGTCAGGAAGAGTTCAGAAGGTGAGAGTTGGCAATGCAAACTCATCCATAGCAAACGTACTAAGCGGAATTCCACAAGGAAGTATTTTGGGTCCGGTTCTGTTTACAGTCTTCATAAACGACTTACCAGAAGGGATACAGTCATCATGCAAAGTTTTTGCCGACGACACGAAGATATATGATAAATCAAGAAATTGTAGCCGGGTGCAGGGTGATTTAAAACGATTGGAGAGGTGGTCGGATGTGTGGAACCTATATTTTAATGTAGAAAAGTGTAAGGTAATGCACCTTGGGAAAAATAATCCAGGTTTTAATTACACTATGAAAATGGGAAAAGATGACTTAAACCTAAGTGTATGCAACGAGGAGAGAGACTTGGGAGTCACTTTTGACCCTAAATTGACATTTGACCCACATATTCAAGCTTCTATAAACAAGGCCAACCAGATGATTGGAGTTATCAAAAGAACCTTTATATATTTAAACAAGGACGTTTTCATCCAGCTATACAAGGCTATAGTTCGACCAAGAGTTGAATATGGTAATATTATATGGTACCCGCATTTAAAAAGACAGTCAGAGGCTGTGGAGAGAGTCCAGCGCCGGGCTACCAAGTTGCTGAGCGAATGCCGGGAGATGTCCTACAGCGAGCGCTTAGAGTATTTAAATCTGCACTCACTGAGGGGAAGGAGGATTCGCGGTGACCTAATAGAGACGTATAAATTGTATAATAATCTCGTAGACGTGGAGTGGAGCGACTTTTTTGAGTCACCGAGCTATACCAGTACGAGAAATGCAGACGGAAAGGTATTTATCCAACGTAGTAATACTAACCTAAGGAAGTATTGTTTCAGTAATCGTGTTGCTCACCTGTGGAATAACCTTCCGTTTCGGCTTAAGACTGCACCAACTACTAACAGCTTCAAAAACCAACTGGACAAGGATCCTATTTTTAAGTCATTATTTAGAAGCTATGATGAGTGACGTTGTCGAAATTAGAAATTACACTATGACCCTATATAAGGCAACACATTACGATGGGGCGTTTAAAAGGCTTCACGGCCTATATCCAAGCCTCTCATACTACTACTACTACTACTACTGTAAGATTATGACAAGAAAATGTCATTATAGCACAAAACAAAGTTTCATGACAACTAAATTCACCAATTATATTAATAAGTTACCATTTTCCCACTTACAGCTAGTGCTCAAACCTTACAAACGTAACAAAGCAAACAAAACATACTGCGGGATCGAGTGACCCGGTCACGCATCAAAACTCAGTGCACCAGTGATCGTTTCGCTTTTCTCTTATTTGTTTATCTGCTCCGACATGGTAAGCTGGCTGTGCCAAGAAACCAACATCTAAAATAATTAGAGTTAGTTGATACATTTTTCTTTCTAAGGTAATGTCCGTGAGGAGGAAGAAAACGCGTTACGTTGACTTTCGCAAGCCCGATGCCTGTCGATTTTACCTCAACAAAATCGATCCATACCAGCTCACGCTCCCTGAGGGTTAGTGGGGGGGGGGGGGGGGGGGGGGGGGGGGGGGATCATTCTAGTAAACTAGAGATTTCGCCTACCGGCAAAAGTATACTACTGGCTCGGGTTTACAGAATGGAGGGGGAATTGACCCACCGCGTTTTCCTTGGGTACCTTTTTATACCGAAACTCACCGAAACTCGCCGAAACTCACCAGACCTCATATATAAAACACACATTTTTTCCCAACAAGACTATATGTCAATGCTATTCTCCACTACGAGCTCCGTCAAGATCGAGTCAAACAAGGTTTGTTATCTTTTCCTACTTTTCAGCAAAACAATGGCGCAGTGCCGTGGTTCTATCCCTGGGACGGAGAAATCTGGGTTTATTTAAATATCGTAACAACGTGGGATGTTATATTGGCTGCAACCTTGTGTCGTTAGCTTTGGTTTAAACATCTACGACGGGCCAAAGCAAAAAGACAAAAAGTATTTACAGGAACTTCCCAACCCTTCAAACATGTTTACAAAATCTGTGAAAGACACGACCGTTTTTGGAGCAGAAAGTTTGTTGTTTCTACAATGGTGACCTCCTGCTGTGCGAAGAACTGCCACAATAGGCATGACAGAGAGAAAGATCGACGGTTTTTTTGTAGTACCGCGTGTTTGACTCGATCTCGACGGAGCTAACACAAATAATAGACAAACACGCGATTGATAGACTATATTTTTTATTTTTACAACAAGATTATATGTCAATGCATTTTTAATTAATAAAAACCGCTGGCGCTGAACCTCCAGGTTTCGGCATATTAAAAAAATAAATAAAAGATCGGGTTCGAACCCGCAACCTCTCGAGTTTACGACCTAAATAAATCACGTTCTTTTCAAACGTCGATTCTGAAAATTTGATACATTCAATCGGACCTAACTTCCAGTAAATGTGCAAAATGTCAAGGAAATCCGTCCATTAGTTTTTGAGATATCAGCCGTTAAGTCGGGACAGACAGACAGACACACAGACAGATAAAGTCTGTAGGACCTCCAGGGATAACTCTATTTAAGCAAATATCATCAATATCATATCTATCACCCACGTTTCATAGTCATCATCATCCTCATATCCTCCTCCTCCTCCTCCTCCTCCTCCTCCTCCTCCTCCTCCTCCTCCTCCTCCTCCTCCTCCTCCTCCTCCTCCTCCTCCTCCTCATTTGCTGAATCAGGACCACACAATATATACACTGTTCTCAAATATTGTCAAGTAAGCAAGCAAGTAATTAAGTAAGTAAGTAAACAAGTGAGTAGAGTCTTTGTTGAATCAGGACCACACAATATATACACTGTTCTCAAATATTGTCAAGTAAGTAAGTAATTGAGTAAGCAAGTAAGTAACACAGTGCATGGGTTGTTACAGTTACTAGGGTCAACTACTGTCACAAACACACACTGTGACAAACAACACACAATGTATGGGTTAATTGTTACTAACAGTTACTAGGGTCAACTACTGTCACAAACACACATTGTGACAAACAACACAGTGCATGGGTTGGTAATAACAGATACTTGGATCATCATCATCATCATCATCAACCAGGTTCTCAAATATTGTCAAGTAAGTAAGTAATTGAGTAAGTAACACAGTGCATGGGTTTTTCTTTTCTCTGTAATCATTGGGCTTTCTGACGTTTGGGTGTGCTCATTGTCTTTGAGTTTATTTTTCTTTTTTTTTTGACACGGCTTTTTGACTCACATGCGAAGCAAAAGTGAGTCTATGTACTGAGCCGTGTCGTCCGTCCGTCCGGGCGTCCGTCCGTCCGTCCGTCCGTCCGTCCGGGCGTCCGGGCGGGCGTCCGTCCGTAAAAAACTTAAACGTTGGATTTTTCTCGGAGACTATTAAGTCTATCAACACCAAATGTGGCATGATGGTGTATGATGACAAGGCCTCAAAAAACATACATAGTGACTTGACCTTGCTTCAAGGTCAAGGTCATAGGAGCCATAAATGTGGTCTCAAAAACAGTCATTTTTCACATTTTCCCAATTTTCTCCCACGTTATTGAGAATGGCGACCTTAGCTACAAGTGGTATATAGGTCAAAGCAAGCCCTATCTTTTGATACCAGTTTGGTTGACCTTGCTTCAAGGTCAGGTCACAGGAGCTCTTCAAAGTTGGATTGTATACATATTTTGAAGTGACCTTGACCCTGAACTATGGAAGATAACTGTTTCAAACTTAATAATTATGTGGGGCACATGTTATACTTTCATCATGAGACACATTTGTTCACATATCATCAAGGTCAAGGTCACTTTGACCCTTATGAAATGTGACCAAAATGGGGTAGTGAACCACTAAAAGTGACTATATCTCATGGTAGAAAGTGCCAATAAGCACCATTGTGCTTCCTATGTCTTGAATTAACAGCTTTGTGTTGCATGACCTTGGATGACCTTGACCTTGGGTCAAGGTCACGTGTATTTTGGTAGGGAAAATGTGTAAAGCATTTCTTTGTGTATGATGTCATTGGTAGGTTTAGTTGTTTGACCTTGACCTTGAAGGTCACCTGAAGGTCAAGGTCATATAAAGGTCAAGGTCAAGCATGTGAGTCGTATGGGCTTTGCCCTTCTTGTTTCCTTTTGCTTTTGGTGCATGCGTTACTTTATGTCCAGAAGTGGAACGCACCACTTTTGTCTCTTTCATGGCATTCATGAAACGTCTGAAGTGTCTGTCATGTTTCATTTCCCCTTGCACATGCCAAACATCCAAAGGAATCTGAAACTTTTCATATTCCTGCACCAGCACGAACTCGCCAAGGCCAATGAAAGATCTTTTGACTTCTCTGTACTGTGCGACAACAACATTGTGAAGTTTCTGAATCAGATCAACCAGTTTCAAAGACTTCCAAGAAACGGTCGTTTTCAAAACATGGTTGACTGATTCACAGTTGTTATTCGTCCACAATGTTGTCGCACACAGTCCAGGTCTAGCCAGTGCTCTGATGTTTTGAGAGAGAGGCCTGATCAGTCTAGTGAGAAATCTCTTTAGATTTGTGGTAGCAGACTCTGCGATAAAGGTAATGTTATCCTCCATGGCCACTGGGTTTGTGCAGGTTTCAACCAAGCCATTTCTGCCAAATAAAGTCTTGATAAGACCGTTTCTTTCAGCTTTCACCTTGCCAACCTTGTCAGAAAGAAGGGATTTCAAATTTTGACAGAGGTGGCGAGTACAACTGAGTTGTTGTACATCGGGAAATGCCAACTTCATGGCCTGGCGCATCGCAAACTCCTCATCACTCCCTAAGATAGGCATCTCGTCAGCATCTGAAAGCTGCCCAGCCAAGTGTTGGAAAAATAAAAAGAATGTGTCCATGTCACTATTACCGTGAAGGAATATTGGTCCACAGAAAATGGGATGATCATCAGTTTGTCTTCGCTTTATTGCTAAGTTCTTGAAAACTGTGACAGTTACATGTAGGTCTGCCAGATTAAACGTCTTGACTACTCCAAGTACTGTAGACTGTGCAGTGACTGGTGCACAGCAAAAACGTTTGATGTCAGAAATCTGTTCTGCAGTGTAGAGAATTATGCATGGGACTTTCCCATATTTTCTAAGAATGAGGCGAATGTATGGCATAGTTGCTTGGAGTTCTTCTACTGCTGAGATCTGGTCAGAAAAATTCGCATTGTACACTTGTTTCTTTCGAGGATCATCTAACATATCATTATCATTGTACAAGGCACCAGGTCTTTCATGTTTTAAAGACTCTTTGAGTGACGCCATTTTTTTGGGGTGCATTCTGATATATGCACCTGGGTTGCCAGTTGTTGTTCGGCCATGTGGTTTAAGAGATGGGGTTTTGCCTGCAAACTCGTGGCATGCCACTGAAGGACAATCTGTATTCGACAACCACGAAACTCTTTTTTTGTATCCTGGGCTGTGGGCGTGCTTCACATAATATCGATGTAAAATGAATACATCACAGCTCTGTGGTTGTGGGCATAACACATTTTTGACCTTTTTGTTGACCTGACGCTCCATGCAGTACTGACCCTGACTGAAAACTACTTTTTGTAGCTTTTCGTCTTTTCGCATGAAATAGGACTTGTTTGTAGGACCAATACTTGCCCATGCACCTCTATCATCAGGAAAGAGTGATGCCGTCCCATCACGCCTTCTTTGCAAGTTATCCTCATCACTGTCATCATCACACTCTGGAACAGCCCCATCACTGTCATCGTTATCATCCCCTGGCATAGCCCCATCACTGCCATTAACATCATCATCATCCCCTGGAACAGCCCCATCACTGTCATCGTCATCATCCCCTGGGATAGCCTCATCAATGTCATTAACATCATCATCATCCCTTGGGAAATCATCATCATCATCACACCCTGGAACACCCCCATCACTGTTATCGTCACATCCCAGAACATCAGATTTCCTTTCATAATCATCACTGTCCACTGTGAGATCAACTGCAGGTGGCGCATTTTTGTCAATTAACACAACAAAATGATTTGGTACAAATTTTCTGGGGTTTCTGGGTACAAAAGTGGTAGTCCACATTACAGTGGCAATGGGCCTCTTTCTGTCTGTAACACCACGTCCCCGAACAGATGACTGATGTGCTCAGTGGTTCAGCTAAGAACATAGCAGCATGTGTGGGTGGGCAATAAGACATCAGCTTTACTTTCAGAACCGCACTAATAGCGCTAGCTTCGAGCATACCACTGTAGCTACCGTTTCTTGTCACTGACTGCACCAAAGTGTCATATGTGTCAAAAATGAGCCGGGAATCATTAAAATGATCAATGTAATCATTGTCTGTTTGATCATAATGTTGCTTATTCAAAATGACTTCACACGCTGCCAAAAGTCGCAACATTGTGTGATGTTTTTGAGAACCCAGATTGCCAGCAGCTTGTGATCAATCGGTATGCAACGTCTAATTAAAAAACAGAACAAAAAACATTACTTTATTTCATATGCTACGTCAACCTCAAGAATTTAAACAATAATTGTACTCAATTCTCATGAATATAATTTGAGAGAGAGATGGAAGGCAAACTCTAAAGAGGAAGTAACACACACACAGATAGATATATGTATATGTCAGACACACTAACGTGTGAGAAAGGGAGAAAGAATGAAACAGAGAGAGAGAGAGAGAGAGAAAGAGAGAAAGAGAGAGAGAGATTTTACATAAATACACTAACCTGTGCGAAAGGGAGAAGGAATGAAACAGAGAGAGAGAGAGAGAGAGAGAGAGAGAGAGAAAGAGAGAGAGAGAGATTTTACATAAATACACTAACCTGTGCGAAAGGGAGAAGGAATGAAACAGAAAGAGAGAGAGAGAGAGAGAGAGAGAGAGAGAGAAGAGAGAGAGAGAGAGAGAGATACTAACCTGTGTATCCATTTTAAACAGCTGCTGCATTCAGTACAATTTTCGTTGGCACATTCTTTGCCACACCAACTACATGGGTGATCCATGATGGTCAAGCAACTTAAGAAAACTGATGGCTGATGCCAGTTTGTGTACTTCAAGTCATAAGTAGGAAATGGAAAGTGAAATGCGATCACTGAAAACAATGACTACACGAAGTGTTCTTGCTAATCCAAAGGAAAATGAGTACATTTCAATTGTTAGATATGCTCGGGCTGTATTGGATCAGATGAGTTCTAAATCAACATTTGCAGCCCCCCCCCCCCCCCCCCCCCCCCCCCCTCCTTTTTTAATTTCTCCGAGATCAAACGATGTGAAATTATGTGAATTTCGGTGAGTTTCGGAGAGTTTCGGTGAGTTTCGCCTTTCGGTATGAAAAGGTACCGTTTTCCTTCGCAAATCGTAAGAGGCGAATAACTAGGAGTAGGAACATCGATCGTGACCTGATTTGTTGATTTGCGCTGACTCGGAACTATTCTAGTGGTTTTTGTGCTAGGTGGCCTTACGTAGCCTACAAAGGCTGATAAGCCGTAAAACTCCATCCATCCATCCATTCATCCACCCATCCATACCAGCTGACGAAGGACCAACTTGATCCGGAATTGAGGAACACTCCGCCAACGAGTGCCACGGACTTATTTAATTGTTGTACTCGGAACATCGGCGTACACGTTGGAAGAGTTTAAGAATTATAGGTCTTTGGAAGTCTATCGATTCTTCGTAGCAGGATTCGTGGGAGATGTCTGCTGATTCTCGCCGGGTGTTTGTCTCGAAAGGTCAGATCTATTCTGTAAATCTTCTTTTCCCATCCTCCTCGTCTAGCTTCGGTCACCCTTTGCACAATCGGACCTAGATTGGTTTTCTCTGATGGTATAAAGTAGTAGGAGCGTTTGACTCCTCTTAATTTTTCTTTTTGTTGGTTGTTAAAACAATTTTTCACGCAGCAAGAAGTCAGCATGGTTGCACGTCTTCCGTAGCACAGCTTAGCAGACAGCGCTCGCCTCTTACCAACATGGCTGAATGCACGTGGCTTCTACAAATAACTCCGAAAGTGACGACTACGCGTGTATTATGCCTCCTATAATCTTTGATATGCCTTGAAAGCACCTAGACCACACGTTCTACTGAGGAGATAGGCGTCAAGCAGCAGTTGCTGTGTGTGAAATTAATGGTCTCGCAGTTTAAGCTGTAGCGGATTATTCCATTCTGGAGACGAAGTAATGTTTATCAAAATCGTTTTACGACGAGGAGTGCAGCAAGAATCAATGGCAAGTCGAGGTCATTGTAGCGTCCTGAGTAACGGCAGCGGAAACGCGACTAGGTGTTTTTGATTGGCCAGTCTCTTGCGAAAGCTTTGTTGATTGGTCAGGTCTGAAATTATGCTTGGGAAATCCAACAGTGTTGCTAAAAATTCATCGCGCACTTGCCCGGGCGAAGTCGGCGCACGGTCATGTCGAAACACGATCGCTAATGCTGCTTCTCATACAGTGGTTGATCACTTGAAACAAATCTGCCATTTCGTATGAGCTGAGCAAAAGTGGACACGATGTTCATTCACGACTGTAAGTATTGGCAAAAGCAGTGGGCAATGATGAATGAAAGATGAAGGAAACGATATCCATCTGCTGGTTGTTTACATCAGTTGCTGCTTGATTACACGATGCGATGACTAGGTGTTGGAGTTCGTCTGATAATTCTTGACAATGCCATGCTTGCTGCAACCCTGTGGAGTAAATCTTTTCGTGCGTGTAATTCTGTGCGCGAATGAGGAGGTGGAGTGCTGGGGTTGGACCAAGGTATCACCTAGGGGGATATAGGTGGTGACCAGCTAGTTCAACGTATTCTTTCGTCATCTTATTCGTGGCCATGAAAAGGGTCGCTTGGAGTGTGGCGAGCTTTCACAGGAGTCACTCCCTTGGGGCATGCACGAGTGACCTCTGCTCTGTTCAGGCACAGGTGCTTGCCCCAAGGGAGTCTCAATCACTGGACACATGAGGTTCAGAGTTCCAGGACTTGTATATACTATATAGTCACACCACCACCAGCCTCTCTCATCTTTGGCCTGACGGAAGCGGGAAGGAGACTCCTCAGAAAGCTCGCCACACTCCAAACGGCCTATTTCAGGACCATGAACAAGATCACAAAAGAATACGTTGGACTAGCTGGTCACCACCTATCCCTCTATTGTGTGTGAATAATCATACTTGGTGACCATAGATCTACGATGCATGTGCCCTCTGTGTGACTTTGTTTAGCTTTGGTTCATTGTCTATGACGTGCAAAGCAAAAACAACAAAGTATTTACAGGAACTTCATTTCCCTTCCATCATGTCTAAATTATATACCAGTTCCTGGCACACACACACACAAACACAACACACAACACACACCAGTCACCCATCTTGCATGAGTACATGGTCAGCCAATCAGCCTCTACTCGCTTGTTGAAACCATGTCTTTTGACAGGTGGAGATAGGCGAGCATACTGGGGGTTGGGTGATGTGCGAGAGGCGCAGTGCCGTGGTTCTTCTAAATTTTAATTCTGTAGTTTTGAGAGGGACAAAGGATCAAGCTTTTGGTTTTAGAGACATATGAATGTCTTCATACAACAAGTGCTTGCTTTTTACACAGATTCCTGACTAATATTGCTATAACTGTTCCAGTGGCCAGACACATAGCAGAAATGCGGGCAGCAGGCTTTACTCCAGTCAACAAATTGCTCGATGATTGTCACCTGGACCAGAAACCTGCAAATTGCACAGGAAGAAAAATCTCTGTGTTTTGTCTGCCATGGGACGCCATTACAAAAGGAATGCATGTAACAGACCTGCTTCGACTAGGACAGGTAAGGACTTCTTTTTTTATCCCCAAATTGTGCATGTCTATCATTTCCCCCCAGCCCTCTTATTTAGAAGCTACCATGTTCTACTTGTTTCTATAGAAAGTTTACTAACATTCCTATCTGGGCAATTCAGGTGTAGGTTTGAAATAAGCATTTCTTGACATTGCAGGTGGTTTGCCTGAGTGCCTTCAAAAAAAATTTCCCATGCACCAAGTACTGGACTCAAACATTTAATGATTTATATTACTAACTGTGCACGTCTTGATGGCTGCATACACACACGTGTGTGTGTGTGTGTGTGTGTGTGTGTGTGTGTGTGTGTGTGTGTGTGTGTGTGTGTGTGCGTGTGCGCACTCTTTACTGACTTCCCACTAAAGCTTGCATTGAATACAAACCTGCAATGCTGTTTCAAAGCTGTTCGATCACTGGCTCCTCCTTCCTCACAGAACTCCTTCAACCCTACAACCACCCTGACCCCTCCACTCAGCCAGCAAAAATTTTCTGATTGTGGCTCAGAAGCCTGAAGTACAGAGGCAGAGCCTTCTCTCATTTTGCTCCAACACAGTGGGGTTCTCTCCCAAATCACCTTCACACAAGTTTCCCCTTCCCTTCCCTGCTGGCATTGAAATCTGCACTGACAACATTTTATTTCATACCCATTACAGTTGATCTGCAACATATTTCAAAGCTCTCTTTCCCCCCACCTGCTACCCCCACCCCACCTCCCTAACCTCCAACCCCCAAACGTATGCCTAGGTACACTCTCTCTAGGCGACCCTTATTTTGAACTTGTAGATACCTTACTTGATTTTGATGAGTAAGTTTGTATGAACTTCTCTGTACATGTGAATACATTTGTTTAAAACCTGTACAGAGAGTTTTGTAAATTTGCTTGGAGCTGACTGTATCAGGACAACCACAACACAGATCATGCATTAGAAATGACCATTATTATGAGCATTAATTAAAAGAATACACTGGCACAGTGACAGAAAGGGAGGGACAGAGAGTAGGATAGAGTAATGGCTTGAGAGGGTCAAACAGAGGGTTTACAAGAGGAATGGCATGCACCTCTGTCAAGACTGGGTCAAACCCTGCTCACCCATGTGCACAAATGCCATGTTGTGTGACACTAAATGCATAGATCTGTATTATGGACTGTAGAAGATCTGGACCAGTGTAATTCCTCTTTGAGGACTATAATGAGAAAGCTGCAAAACTCTGCTGAGACTGCCTCCTTTTGGACATGGATGATGGAGGAGTCCATTGTTGCCATGATGCCACTGCATGGTTACTTCCAGTTCCATAGTTCAGTGACTCCATATCTTGGTGGCACACCTTCTTAGGGCCAGCTGAGTGAGTGCTTCTGAAGCAGTTCTTTGAAGTACAGCACCTGGACTCTGACAGTAAGAGATACATTCACTGATGCTGAAATATTTTAAAAGATTTATTTTGTCATCAGTGGATTGTTTCCAGATTGCTTTAATAACATGCAGCTTTTGTGAAGGATTTGTACCAGTTACTTAAGCTGCCTGTCAGGATCTTCTTAACGGCTGATTTCTCAAAAACTACTGGACGGATTTCCTTGGCATTTTGCACACTTACTGGAAGTTAGGTCCGATTGAATGTATCAAATTTTCAGAATCAAGGCTTGAAAAGAAAGTGATTTATTTAGGTCGTAAACTCGAAACCCCCCCCCCCTCAAAATCGATTGATGGAATGGCGAAATCTTCCTCTACGGCCACGCCCCTTTCTCGCTATAGCTCGCGTGATAACACATGCAGGCAGGAAAATGGCTTCCACATGAACGCAGACTGACTCCTTACGTTGTATTCCGGACAGCATTTGTGTCTCATTTTTGCCAGACAGTGAGAAGATTTCTCAGACTGTGATAGAGTGCCCACGGTTAGTTGTTCATTTCGATTTGTCTCCGCCATATGCATTGCGCTGTTTCCCGCTCTTTGAGTTTATTGTACTTGGGTACTGGTGTAGTGGATAGCACTTTTGGTAATTTTCACGCTACTAGCGGAGATTGTGTCACATAAATCCAAACTGCTTATTAATTTCAAATTATTTTTAAATATGGAAATGCGTTGAAAGCAAGTATTTAGTTCCCCTTTTTGTTTGCTGTTTTTTCAGTTTCTCACCACTACAGCACTATGACATGTATGCAAGATGACGATAGCGTCCATGCCGTTCTGCAAATAAATGATCTGACCCAGATTATTGGTGCGACGTGCTTGTATGATGTGCTCGGTGACACTCTCCGTACTCACATTGATACAAGTGGCTCGAAATAAATCTTTCGCACACTGCGCAGTTCGCATAGCAGCCATAATAAAGTAAAGAGAAAAAACCACCACCACACAGAGAGAAAAAAGGATATACAACTGAATGATGCAGCCATCATAAGAAACGGTGACAGATATGAGATCTGGAATGGAAGACGGGGGTAATTGGGGAAAAAAAGGGGGGGGGGGGGGCTGTGAGGGAGGGCGAAATGCGTTTTTCCCGTTTTGTGTGTGAGTGAGTGTGTGTGTGTGTGTGTGTGCACGTGTGTGCTGAGGGGGTCGGGTGTGGCGATGGGTAGGGTGGGGAATGGGGTAGGGGAAGCAGATGCAAAAGCAGAAGACTTCCATCTGTTCAAGACGTGATGTCAAGCTTTGGATATACCCCTGTGATCCTGTACACAAAGCCGTGTGTGACTTACTTCAAAAGTTACAGTGGCACTACAGACATCCTGTTATCCCTCCAGGTTTACTGAAGGTCCTACAGCCTTTATTGTGTTTTTTTTTAATGCCAAAACCTGGAGGTTCAGCGCCAGCGATTTTTATAAAGGAAATAGTGGATTTTCTGAAAGCTCGTAGGACAGGGAAGATGGGACAACATGCAGTTTGTTTTATTTGTCTTTTTTCTGTCCATTTTTTCCCACAATCGGGGGAAAAAATTAAGAAATTTAGGGTCGTCAGAAAAAAATTGGGTTTATTTTTCTCTCCCTTAACAACCCCTTGTGGGTTCGAGGTCAAAATAGACCTACCGCATCTCCCTATGCAACTCGTAAGAGGCAAATAACTAGGGACACCTTGACTTGATTTGCTTTTACTCTAAACTGTTCTAGTGATTTTCATGCTAAATGGCCTTATATATAGCCTACAAAGGCTGATAGGCCGTAAAACGCAAGAAGCCGCAAACTCGACACTGATATTCTACACACATGGCTGGCTCTTTGGTCATCTTGACATTCAGACTAGTCGGTTGCTTTGGTGTAATTTTTGTCCAAGATTCCATTTTTTGTGGAGAGCACTTAAAAATCACATTAATCATGCCTGATTCAGTGATCGACTTTCCTATTACAGACTGATCTGACATTCTGTTGTACTTAGATTAATTAAGACTTGTAATAGTGTATAAACTGCAATGGCTGCTGCAGATCAGTTGTGACTCCTTTTTTGGCTCACATGCGAAGCAAAAGTGAGTCTATGTACTCACCCGTGTCATCCGTCCGGGCATCCTGTCATCCGTAAAAAACATTAACGTTGGATTTTTCTTGGAGACTATTAAGTCTATCAACACCCAATTTGGCATGATGGTGTATGATGAGAAGGCGTCAAAAAACATACAAGGTCAAGGTCGCAGGGGATGTAAATGTTGTCTAAAAAACAGCCATTTTTCACATTTTCCCAATTTTCTCTGAAGTTTTTGAGATTTGATACCTGACATATATATGGTATATAGGGTAAAGTAATCCCAATCTTTTGATACCAGTTTGATTGACCTTGCTTCAAGGTCAAGGTCACAGGAGCTCTTTAAAGTTGGATTGTATACATATTTTGAAGTGACCTTGACCCTGAACTATGGAAGATAACTCTTCCAAACTTCTTAACATTGTAGTACACATGTTATACTTTAATACTAGGTCACCCGTGTTGGGCGTCTGGGCGTCCGTCCGGGCGTCCTGTCGTCCGTAAAAAACTTTAACGTTGGATTTTTCTTGGAGACTATTACGTCTATCAACACCCAATTTTGCATGATGGTGTAGGATGAAGGCATCAAAAAACATACATAGTGACTTGACCTCGCTTCAAGGTCAAGGTTGCATGGGCCGTAAATGTTGTCTAAAAAACAGCCATTTTCACATCCTCTCAGCATGTGAGTCGTGTGGGCTTTGCCCTTCTTGTCTTGATTTTTCTCATATTAAGATATATTAATTTATTTTCCTGTTAAAAGTTTTTTTTTCTTCCACTATTGGTCAGTCAGAATTTCATTTTGTACGCTGCTGTCCATGTATGATTTCATATACTTCCGTTATATTCTGTTCCTTTTAGACCTGCAAGTACTTCAGAGACCTCACAAAAAATTCTAAGTTTCTGTGGAAACATGCAAGCTACTACAAACTCTGGCCAAAAAATGCGTGCCTACGACACTTTGAAAGGTAAGTGTAGGATAATTGCTGTCTTGTCTGACCACTGGTGGTTGACTCCCATCGCCCTCATGTGTGACCCTGCTTGGGAAATCCCAGTGCAACTCAGTAGACATTTTGGGGAAATAACGGGCAAAACAGGTGAAGAAATGCCCAACCTTGCATTTTGAGATAATGTTATCTCTCAAACAATAACAATTCAGTATTCCAGTAATCAGGATTCAGTTTTTTGCATATTGTTTATGACATTTAGATTTATATTATGATTAAATGTCGTTTTCCAAAGTTACACTTGGTTTTCCCTTGCAGGGTAACACATTGTCTGTTTTTACATAAACACATTAACTCTGTCTTTCCCTCCCTCCCTCTTATTCTTTCAGGAGTGGTCTAAAAGAAACTAGGGTGATAGTTAAAAGGAAGCCAGAGTAACCCAAAAGAACCTAGAATGAATTCCTCAAGTTAACAGCCTCTTTTAGTATTACAAAATAATTTTTTTTAAGATTATGCACGGCTGAGTGGTCAGTGAAAATGTTGTGTGTGCTTTCATTGTCATGTTGAGGCAGACCATGGAACTGTCGGAGGTCAAGCTATCAGAGGTCAAGCTGAGTGGAGAGGACTGTACTACCATTATATGGAGGGATGAAAAGAACAAAAGAAAAATCGTAAAGTCTGTAATCTCACCTCCATTCATCTCTTTTAGATTTGCTCCTTTCAGACCAAAAAATCTTACTATGAGTAGTTCACATGTTTGTCAGTTTCACATGGAAAAAGGTTAGGCATCTAGATACAGGAAAGTGCATGCCAAATGATACAAACACTGTTTTAACCCGTGCGCTTCGCAAGAAAATGGGAAAATAAGGGAATGGGGGAGAATTATGGTTGTCAAGGAAGTATACGATATCTGAAACATATGATGCTTCACAGTCATGCTTATCATGAAGCCAGGTTAATGCCATGAACATGTTCTGTTGCAGGGGTGAAAAAGCTGGAAATGTTGAAGCCCTCACGAAATTGGCCATGGCCTATTTGTACCATGAAGGATGTAAGTGCATGCTCATACTTTTGGAAGAAAAGTGTGGATTTTTGAGTTTGTTGGCTCAGATTACAATGCCTGCAGAAAGTATAAAATGAATTTGTATGTAGGGTAACTTCATTATTTAGGGCCAAGGCAAACAGGCTCTTTCTATGATTGCTCTTTAACCCCTTAGGGTCTGGAAATTACCAAGCTCAGAACTGGCACTGCACATGCATTGTGAATTTATTGGCTCAGATTACAGTGCCTGCAGTAAGTATAAATGTGTTTGGTTCTGGATATTTAGAATCATTGACTTAATTGGGATATCTTGAAAACAGGAGGCCGGTGTTGGACTTGAAAGCTCTGGAATAAATAAAAAAAAATTGTAGTTGGACAAAGGTCTCCATTACTTCTTTTTTAATTGGGATATAGCAGCTTACCTGGTTACATGTTCTCAGATGTTATGATCCATTTCTTGCTGAACAGTTATGGCATTTGCCTTTGGCTTCCATGTTTCCATGCTTCTGTTTCTTTTATCTTCCCTTCACTCTGCTTCTTTTTTGACTCACATGCGAAGCAAAAGTGAGTCTATGTACTCACCCGTTTCGTCCGTCCGGGCGTCCGAAAACTTTAACGTTGGATTTTTCTCAGAGACTATTAAGTCTATCAATACCAAATGTGGCATGATGGTGTATGATGACAAGGCCTCAAAAAGCATACACAGTGACTTGTCCTTGCTTCAAGGTCAAGGTCGCAGGGGCCATAAATGTTGTCTAAATAAAAACCGCTGGCGCTGAACCTCCAGGTTTTGGCATATTAAAAAATAAATTAAAAAAAGATCGGGTTCGAACCCACAACCTCTCGAGAAGAGCTCTCTCTCTCTCTCTCCTCCCCCCCCCCCTCCTGTACTCCCTTCCCTTATCTCGAGCCGCCGCTCCTCTCCCGGTGGTGGGCATTGTTCTGTCAGTTTTGATCATGTCACGCATTTCGCCATTCCATGAATGGCGTATTTGGGGAGGCACTCTGGAGTGTACGACCTTAAAAAACCACTTTCTCTTCAAGCCTCGATTCTGAAAATTTGATACATTCAATCGGACCTAACTTCCAGTTAGTGTGCAAAATCTCAAGGAAATCCGTCCAGTAGTTTTTGAGATATAAGCCGTGGAGTCGGGACAGACAGACAGACAGATAAAGTCTGTAGGACCTCCAGTAAACCTGGAGGGAAAACTCATTTTTCACATTTTCTCAATGGACCTCATGCACATATCGAGGCTCTGGGAGTTACTTCCCTTGTTTGTGGGACCAGCCCGGGCATCTTTCAGAATGCCGAGTAACAAGCGCTGTGCTTGGGGACAAAGTTAAACGGATGATAGATTCCCTGAACGCTGTGTTGGCGTCAAATTCATTCCATTTGTGAAACCGGGAAAGTATATGTACCATCTAGATCATTGCCTTCGCTGGTTAAAAGCCTGCAATCGCCCAGCAAACTAGCTGAACGTAGACACAATCACGTGGCACTGTTGTAGTTGTACATTTGCCTTACACAGTGCTCGAAGTGGAGCGCCTAATGTAACAGCGTTGTTGTGATATGTTTCTACCCGCAAATACACAGCAAATCATTCAGGTGTTGTGATACGTAATCCCTGGTCAACAGGTGTTTACACGTAAATTGCCGCATCGCGTGTCTGTGACTGTCTCCCTGGCCTGTGTTGTGTGGTGTGTAGCTGGTCTGTGACTCACTGACTGTCTCCTTGTGTTGTGTGGTGTGTAGGTCTGTGACTGTCTCTATGTGTTGTGTAGTTCTGTGACTGTCTGTCTCCATGTTTTGTGTGGTGTGTAGGTCTGTGACTGTCTGTCTCCATGTGTCGTGTGGTGTGTAGGTCTGTGACTGTCTGTCTCCATGTGTTGTGTGGTGTGTAGGTCTGTGACTGTCTGTCTCCATGTGTTGTGTGGTGAATAGTATTATATATATTATAAAATATTTTTTTATTCTTATGTGTTCATTATTTTGATTTTATTCTTTCTTTTATTTTTAGTTTTTGTTTTGCAAAAATGCTGTACTGCAGGTATATTTCAATTTTTCACACAAGTCCACACACATCATATAGTGACACATAGGCAAACCAGTTCTCACAGTTAGTCACTTAGCACAATGTTGATCAGCCATGCAAATTGTTGTTTGAAGTTAACTGCCACTAGTTATTTCCAAGGTGCTTTGTACTCCTCTGGCACTTTTTGTATTTCAATTTGCACCAGCTCAAACTTTGAAACACAAGGAAAAAAAATTTGAAAGATACCTGCAGTACAACATTTTTTCCCAACTGGCTTTGTGTGTGTGTAAATCTGTACTGTTTGTTGTTCTATTTTGTTTCAACATGCACATCCATGCATTAACCAAGTAACCAAGTACATGTAACAAAGAGGTATATAATAATAATAATACAGACTATTTATAACGCACATACCTTCCCTAATAGCAAGCTCATGGCGTGTACAATGATAAAGTCTACACTCATACAAAACATTCTAACACTCACATACTATACAATTGAAATAAAAAGAACAATTAAATACAATACAATTAATTAAGTAGCAGGCAAAACACGAAACATAAAAGAGGCGCCTTCACTGCTCGTCAGGAAAGACTGACCGGAACAGGTGTGTCTTGAGGGAGGTTTTGAACTGGGACATGGAATTAGAGTGACGGACAGGGAAAGGTAGGCTATTCCATGTTACAGGGCCGATGTAGGAAAAAGCTCGCTGTCCTTGGGTTATCTTTTTGCGACGGGGGACATTTAACGTTTTGGTGTCTGCAGCTGAACGGTTATTTCTAGCGGGGGTGTAGACAGTGAGAATTTCTTTGAGTGCGTGTGGTGCAGTTTGATTGAAGAAGTTAAAACACATAATGGCTAGCTTATACTCTATCCTCTGAGCGACGGGGAGCCAATGCAGTGCACGAAGGAGTTTGGATGTGGGAGTTCTCTTGGGACATCTAAAGATTAATCTAGCAGCAGTGTTTTGGACTTTTTGCAGTTTGTTTAGCAGAGTGCCAGGAATGCCGGCAAGAAGAGAATTTCCATAATCAAGACGGGACAGAACAAGGGAAGTGACAAGGGTTTGAGTGGCCTGTTGTGAAAGATAGTGACGAATAGTGCCAATTTTCCTTAACTCGTAGTAAGCTAACTGGCAAACTTTGTTCACATGAACTCTCATAGAAAGATCATCATCGAACATGACACCTAAGTTCCTAACAGACTTTGAGAATTCTATCTCACTCTGGCCTATGGTTAGTTTCAGGGCCTGATCGAATTCGCCTCTACCGCCAACCAGGAGAGCTTCGGTCTTTGAATCATTAAGTTTGAGTTTGTTCTGTGTCATCCACTGTTTCACATCAGAAATACAAAGTTCACTTGCAGAGAGAAGAAGTTGGATTTGACTGGGATGAGTGGAGTTGTAGAGTTGCGTGTCATCAGCAAATTCACTGTGAGAGAATGAATGACTGTCAATTACGTTGGAAAGTGGTTGGGTGTACAGTAGAAACAGCAGAGGACCCAGAACCGAGCCCTGTGGGACTCCGTAATTTAGCGGGGCAGGATCAGAAGCTATACCCTGGATCAAAACAGTCTGCCTACGTTCTGAGATATATGATTTCAGGAAGGAGAGTGCTGTGTTGTCAATGCCAAAAACATGTCTTAGACGGGAGAGAAGAATTCCATGATCTATTGTGTCAAACGCAGCACTCAAATCTAACAACGCGAGAAGGGAAACTTTGGAATCATCAGATGCGACAAGGAGGTCGTTTAGAACACAGAGCAGAGCTGTTTCGGTGGAATGGTGAGCACGGTACGCCGACTGAAAACGAGCCAAAAGATCATACTTGGACACGTGCTCTAACAACTGCTGCAAAGCTAATTTCTCTAACAGTTTTGAAAGAAAGGAAAGGTTGGAGACTGGCCTGTAATTGCTAAGCTTGTTTGGATCCAGGTCTTGCTTCTTCAGAAGTGGCTTGACTAAAGCTTGTTTGAAAACACTGGGGAAGGTGCCAGACTGGAAGCAATCATTGATTATTTGTGTCAGAACAGGCAGAATGTCATCAATGCACTCAAGTAAGAGGGATGTGGGAACAGGGTCAAGGTCACATATTATATTATGAACAGTTTTCTTGTTTTTTATTTTTCTTCTGGGACACTCAATAGTCATGCACAAAAAGTTGCAAAACAAAAAATAAAAATAAAAAAGAATAAAATCAAAATAATGAACACATAAGAATAAAAATAATCATTAATAATATATATCATACTATTCACCACACAACACATGGAGACAGTCACAGACCTACACACCACATGGAGACAGACAGTCACAGACCTACACACCACACAACACATGGAGACAGACAGTCACAGACCTACACACCACACAACACATGGAGACAGACAGTCACAGACCTGAGGCAAATAGCTATTATCTGTTACCTCTGATTTACTTTTACAACATAAAACAAAAAAGTTTTTTCTGATGGCAAATTTGTGGTGGAGTTTTAGAAGAGTCAGCAGTTTCTACACTTGTTTGAACATCATTTCAAATACAGCATAATGATAGAGTTGCTGAATGATCCCCTTATGTCAGGATCTACTGACTGCTAGGCTCTTAGTGTTATACCAATAACATGGCCAAGGTTGGTCGAGCTGTCAGATGCTACCAATTGGGCAATGGGGCTGCCTCATGTCATTTCAGACCTTGCTTCTGTGCCCTGGCAGAAAAATTAACATTAAAATTAGGATTTTGATTTTTTTCCCCTTCTTCTGTGATTAAATGCATTTATAAGTTATCAGTTAGTTTCTATGTTTTCTATGAGATAAATCATACCAAAATGTGTCTTTTAGCTTGGGGTCTACACACCACACAACACTTGGAGACAGACAGTCACAGACCTACACACCACACAACACATGGAGACAGAAAGTCACAGACCTACACACCACACAACACATGGAGACAGACAGTCACACACCTACACACCACACAACTCATGGAGACAGAAAGTCACAGACCTACACACCACAACACAGGGAGACAGTTCCAGACCTACACACCACACAACACATGGAGAGAGACAGACACAGACCTACACACCACACAACACATGGAGACAGTCACAGACCTACACACCACAACACATGGAGGCAGTCACAGACCTACACACAACACATGGAGACAGTCACAGTCCTACACACCACAACACATGGAGACAGTCACAGTCCTACACACCACAACACATGGAGACAGTCACAGACCTACACACCACAGAACACATGGAGACAGTCACAGACCTACACACCACAGAACACATGGTGACAGTCACAGACCTACACACCACTAAACACAGAGAGACAGACAGTCACAGACCTACACACCACACAACACAGAGAGACAGACAGTCACAGACCTACACATCATTTTTGAAGTGCTGCAAGAACAAAACAAACAAACGAAATGCTTTTCCCCCTTACTCTGATTATTCCTTGTTTCGGAGACCACTGTGATTTTGACTTTTGAGTAGGCCTACACGAACACACAAGCTCAATACAGCCGGCAACAAGTTCGCCAGGTGGGACAGTGAAATAGATCTATTTCACTCAGACTGTCAATCAATGTAGGGCAACACACTTATTTTTTAAATCAGTGATTGATTAAATCATCATATTTTTGTGACACTGAGACCAGACCATCAAAGCAATTAGCACTAGGCCTTGAATCAAATCGTCGTACGAGATCTTACGTTGCTGCAAATGTACAGCACGACAACAGTGCCACGTGATTGTGTCTACGTTCAGCTAGTTCGCTGGGCGATTGAAGCTGCGAAGGCAACCATCTAGATAGCACATATACTTTCCCGGTTTCACAAATGGAATGACTTTGACGACAACACAGCGTTCAGGGTATCTATCATCCGTTTAACTTTGTCCCCAAGCACAGCGCTTGTTACTCGGCATTCTGAAAGATGCCCGGGCTGGTCCCACAAACAAGGGAAGTAACTCCCAGAGCCTCGATGTGTGGATAAGGTCCATTTTCTCTGAAGTTTTTGAGATTGGATACCTGACCTATATATGGTATATAGGGCAAAGTAAGCCCTATCTTTTGATACCAGTTTAGTTGACCTTGCTTCAAGGTCAAGGTCACAGGAGCTCTTCAAAGTTGGATTGTATACATATTTTGAAGTGACCTTGACCCTGAACTATGGAAGATAACTGTTTCAAACTTAATAATTATGTGGGGCACATGTTATACTTTCATCATGAGACACATTTGGTCACATATCCTCAAGGTCAAGGTCATTTTGACCCTTATGAAATGTGACCAAAATGGGGTAGTGAACCACTAAAAGTGGCCATATCTCATGGTAGAAAGTGCCAATAAGCACCATTGTGCTTCCTATGTCTTGAATTAACAGATTTGTGTTGCATGACCTTGGATGACCTTGACCTTGGGTCAAGGTCACATGTATTTTGGTAGGAGAAATGTGTAAAGCATTTCTTAGTGTATGATGTCATTGGTAGGTTTAGTTGTTTGACCTTGACCTTGAAGGTCACCTGAAGGTCAAGGTCATATAAAGGTCAAGGTCAAGCATGTGAGTCGTATGGGCTTTGCCCTTCTTGTTCTTTGTCAGTTCAGTTCCTTGTTAAACTGCTCCTTTTCTTGTTTCCTGTACTCCTCCCTTTAATCTTTCTACCCCTGCTCTAGTTTCTTTCGTTCCTTTTCAGTTTTTGACTCACATGCGAAGCAAAAGTGAGTCTATGTACTGAGCCGTGTCGTCCGTCTGTCCGTCCGTCCGTCCGGGCGTCCGTCCGTCCGGGCGTAAAAAACTTAAACGTTGGATTTTTCTCGGAGACTATTAAGTCTATCAACACCAAATGTGGCATGATGTGGCCTCAAAAAACATACATAGTCAAGGTCAAGGTCACAGGAGCCATAAATGTGGTCTCAAAAACAGTCATTTTTCACATTTTCCCAAGTTTCTCCCACGTTATTGAGAATGGCGACCTTAGCTACAAGCGGTATATAGGTCAAAGCAAGCCCTATCTTTTGATACCAGTTTGGTTGACCTTGCTTCAAGGTCAAGGTCACAGGAGCTCTTCAAAGTTGGATTGTATACATATTTTGAAGTGACCTTGACCCTGAACTATGGAAGATAACGGTTTCAAACTTAATAATTATGTGGGGCACATGTTATACTTTCACCATGAGACACATTTGGTCACATATCATCAAGGTCAAGGTCACTTTGACCCTTATGAAATGTGACCAAAATGGGGTAGTGAACCACTGAAAGTGACTATATCTCATGGTAGAAAGTGCCAATAAGCACCATTGTGCTTCCTATGTCTTGAATTAACAGCTTTGTGTTGCATGACCTTGGATGACCTTGACCTTGGGTCAAGGTCACATGTATTTTGGTAGGAGAAATGTGTAAAGCATTTCTTAGTGTATGATGTCATTGGTAGGTTTAGTTGTTTGACCTTGACCTTGAAGGTCACCTGAAGGTCAAGGTCATATAAAGGTCAAGGTCAAGCATGTGAGTCGTATGGGCTTTGCCCTTCTTGTTGCTTTTTATGGAGTAGCTGCTGTCTCTTTTCTTGCTCCTGTTCTCCTTGCTTCTTCATGTTTGTTTTGCTTTTCTTCCTCTAGTTCTTCCTGCTTCTCTTGCTATGGCTTCTTACTCTCCTGTTTCCTCCTCCAGCTCTTCCTGCTTCAACTATTCCCTTCCCCTCTCTTCCTTGACTCTCTTAAATTGTTGTACAAATTAATGTGATTTTTTAAAACACTGCACTTTCAGTGTCGCCACTGGTGAGGAATGAATCGAGAAAAGTACAGATTTGTGGTGAAAAGGCAGCAGAGATGTTAGCTGCCTTGGAGAGTCTGTTCCCCTGTGCCTCTCCTTTCACCTGGATCTTCTTCCGCCCTCCCTGGTCCACAGTGCCATCAGCCAAGAAGATTGTCTTTGAAGAGGTGCAGAAAAAAGTGGGCAAGGTTTGTTCATTTAAGAGTTGATGGCCATGGCGTTTCTCACATATTTGTCAAATGAGCAAGCATGTTGATGGAAACTGAGGTTGAGCTTATGTGAGATTGGCTTCATTTTTTACTGACTGTGACTGCAATCAAGGTGTTGTCTGAGACTGCAGTCCTATGGAGAGAGAGGAGACTTCAAAGTGTCCTCTGAATGAGGCTGCAGTCAAGTGCAGTGAAACAAGACACCAGGAAATTGTCTGAGTGAGACTGTGACTGCAAACCAGCACAGGATTGTCTGAAGGTTTGTGTCTCAAAAGAATTAAATGCTTAGTCTTGGAAATTTCCAAGTTTCATATTGCATCAATCACAGCACTTAGTGCTGCAAAAAGCAAATAATTTGGAATGGGAGATTCTGGTTTCTGGCTAATAGTAGTTTTCCACTTGGTTTGATACATGGCTAATCTTGAAAACAAAGCTTAATTAACTTTTAACGTCCTGTGCCGCTCGTAACTGCCGCTGAGGCTATGCTGCTTGTAATCGTGAGTGATTCATTCATGCGTTATGTACCAAGGGAGATTTCTCTGGCAGGAAGCTCTCTAGGACTGAAGAAAAGTATTGTGCTACTTCTGGATGGATGGTTACTGCATCACTGGGAATTTTTCAACGGATTTCAATACGTCTGCTGAGTTATTTGAAATTTTTGCTCATTTTTTGGCAGACGTTCCTCATTGCGAAGATGGCGAACATTGATTGTGAGATGGGGATGTCAGGGAACTCTGAAAACATAACGCATATGTGTGCTCTCAGTCAGCGCTGTTGTCACACAGACCTCCGCAACTTCAGCTAGCAGGGAATGCTGGCTTCAAGCCGCTAGGTCGCGCTATTTTTAGGTCAGGCGAGGAGTGAAGGAGATAAGGTTTTCGCCCGAAACCAGCGGCCAACTAAGGGCACGTTTGTTTGGCCCAAAATCTCCTGATTCTCCCTGAATGGCTAGTCGAGGGCAAGTGAGACGCTCCTACAGCTAGAAAAACGGCTAATCAACTTGCAAGGCGGAACAACATGGCTGCGTCCTGGCGCCTGAGTCAGTGAAGAAGTTGCCGATAGATGAAATTACTGACGATTCAGATATCACATCAGGTTTTCACTTAATAGAACACACCATGGTGTCATATCGAATGGCACAGGAACTTTTTGAATGTCAAAAAGCAACCCATGTTCAACTGTAGACATTTTTGTTGAAAATGTGGGGCCTTCATTCATTTCTATCAATTGAAAGGACATAATTCATAGAGCGTACATATACGGTGAAAGGACATAGTTCATAGAGCGTACATATACTGCAAGTGTTAAATTTTTTTTTGCAGTGTAATGTCCAGAAATACCCAATACACCTACTCCTCTATACAGTAAAACCTCTATTTTACGACCCTCTCTTAAACAGCTTCCTCTCAATTGCGACTTGAAAAATTTTAATGGATGTATTTTCCTATCAAAGTGACCTCTCTTAAACGACTTCCTCCAAAATGCGACTTGCGACCGTCAATCTTCAGCATTTTAACGACTTTTGGACCTATATTTCCCCAAACTGCAGTCCCTTTAGCGGCACATGCAACTGCAGTTAGTCCATTCCAAAACGACAGCTTTTGCACGTGCTGTTATGCACACTTAGTGCAGTAGGAGTTACTTCATGTTCTGTAAGGATTGTCTGCCGTCCAGTGATGTCTCCCAAGACCAAGCGACTTGTGGTCAAGGGGCAGACAACTTTCATGCATTACGGAATAAAGGTTTCATCCGAAACAGAAATGTTAAGCTTCGTAATAAACTTATTGCACAAGTTTCGCTCTGCATGAGATAACTGTCTGAAATTTCCAGCCATCGCGGGTTCAACAGTTTCAGTCTCATACCCATAGGTAAAAATAGTATCAACTCGCAGCGAGCGAGCTGCCGCGCCAGTGACTGAAGAGGCAGAAGCTGCTACTGGCAGCCTGATTTTCGATTTTGCTGTGAACATGTCTGCATCGGTTTACAGGTGGCCAGGAGGCAGAGGCTACTCCAATGGCAGCACTGACAGTGACCATAGTGGTCTGGCATTCGTCAGGTTAAAGTTAAAATTAGGTTGAAGTTAGGACAATTTTCCTGTTGGCCATTCAATTAGCATGGAGTTAGGGTGAAAAAAAGAACGAAACGATCAAGTAAACAGTTCAGCGATCGTTAAAGCGGGACCATCTATTAGTATATATTTCAACAAAAAATCCCTTGAAGACATTAATCAAGTAAGGTGCCCTTGAAACAGCCGGAAACTTCCCAGCCAAAACTGAAACCTATGTAAGTCACCTAATCGGTTACGTCATATGCAAGTAGCAGTTGTATACATGTACATTATCATGCAATATATCAGCCTCTTCAAAGTTCCTTTATCTCCTGTATTCTGCTCATACATGTATGGTTTTTGTTAGTAGAATAGGAGGTCTAGCTTACTCCAAGTTAACTGTAAAAAGATGTATTGTGCATGTATTGCATTGTGTTTTGTGTTGGCATTATTCCTATACATAATACATTATGTTCATTTTATACAATTCTCCTTACCTCCATTTTATGATTCCCTCCAAATGAAGACCGGATTCGGTAGGTTTTTCAAAGGTCGCAAAATAGAAGTTTTACTGTATATACAAATGAACACTCGAACAGCAAATACATGTGTACATACACTTTTCCATTCTCGAACCCTGAGAAGCACATTACAGGCACTATTCTCTCCGAACAGCCCAACTCGCACTGTCTCCGCCATTTTGGCACATCCGGGTCAGAGCAACGGGAAGGATCGAGGGAGCTCCAGACCTCCCTCGGCTTCACAGCGAGTGCATCCTTATGAGCGAGGACCGTAGGCAGTAGCCCTCGCGATTCTCTCGAAATTTTGGACCAAACAAGAGCGCGCGATTGAAACGGCCGTGAGTAGTTCAGACAATGACTCGTTTTTTAAAATCGAAATGGTTTGATCTGAATATCTTGGACTTGGAGAATCCGATCGGAGTGATGTAATATTTCCAGGGTCCACACAAGTGATTTGTCGGACTTCAAGGACTTCAAGGACTTCATCATTGGAATGGATGATGATTTCAGTGACGCCGAATGGTCAGACACTGTCGTGGAGTTTGCTAATGATCCTTTCATAGAAGCAGTTGGTCCACGCGTACCACTCGGACTTGATGCAGAACCAGTAGAGTATTTCTGCAACTCTTTCCAGAGGAAATTGTTGTCATGATCCATGACTAGACTTTAGGCGAGGCAGAATGGCAACGGAACAATCGAAACCTCCTTAGAGGAGATGAAAAACTATCTGAGCATTGTTTCTGATGGACGTCATTCAGCTGCCAGCTCACATCAGGTTCTACTGAAGCACCTGAGGTGAGCTGAGACAGCCAGTGATTGCTGATGTTATGTCAAGAAAAATCGTTATGAAATCATCACAAATTATACAGTGTTTATATTTATTACAAAATATTTTTGGTCTATTTCCATTTGTTTACCTGTAATTATGCTAATTACATGCAAATAAAGCAAAGAAAAATATCAAAAACCCTCTATACTTGATCTTAGAATGACCAACATTCATTTTTGACTGCACACAAAACATTTCTTACAGATCCATACAATATAATAGAAGTTAGAATTTTTTTAACAAATCAACCGTGTCATGTGTCATTTTCTGTAAAACCTTACAGGACTGGGGCTTGTAGTTGTGAAATTCCTTATAGGATGTAAAGAGTTAAGCAATGGAATTGTTTTGAAACTAACTTGACTGACATTAGCAGAAATAGAGAGGATTTACATCGCAAGACAGGCTTGATGGAATTGTGAGTTTTTGTCCATTGCGATTGCAGGTTGACAGGGGCAACAAGAACCTGGCTGTGAGCTGTGCAACAGTACTGGCATTGATGGGCACTGAGCAAGCTGAGACCAAGGCCATGGCTCTCTTGGAGAAAGCAGCGCAGGCTGGCTCTCCCCATGCCTGCTTTTCCCTATTGCTCAAGAACCGTCCGGAAACACAGAGTGTGAGTACACAGGCAGATAATGGCCATACAGACATAATGGTTGAACAGGCAGTGATGGAAGTAAAGACAGGTAATGGATGTGTATACAGATAACTGCTACATAGACAGGTGATGCACCTTCAGACTGGTGGTGATTGCACACACAGATGATGGTTGACAGTTGACAGATGATGGCCAACCAGGGATCTAGGCCTAGGAGATGCCCTAAGTTGCATTTCTATGATGACTGTGCAACCCTATTGCAAAATGGCAGTCCCTGTCACAGCCATTCCACTGGTAAGAGCTAGTGCTGCCCTCGTGCTATCTAGCCTTTCCTCAAATGCATCTTTCTAGTTTCTGGAATCTCCTCTCTTCCAGACTGCTACCGAGCTCATTTCTCCATCTAAAACCTTCATTGGCAGTGTATTTCCAGCCCTTGACATTCATGTGGATAGACAATCATTATTGACAGGTAAATAATATGCAACAGGTAATTAATGTATGGACAGTTAATTATTGTGCAGACTATATATATATTTCGATGAACAGACTTGTGATGGACATGCAGGTAGGCATGATTATTAAAACAAGTAAAAAAATTTAAGGCCTCATGGAATGAATCAGCAAGTTCAGATATGTCTGTGTATATGTTATGCACACTTATGGATAATTTCTGTGATTGATGCAGCTGTTATACTTTTCTTCTACTAGCCTCCTTTCCATTCCATCTGCTCTTTGTTGGTATGTAAGCTTGCTGGTGTATGTGTGCATGCATATTTGGTGCTGTGAAGAGAAAGCACCCATTGTGAAGATATTTAACCCAGATTCTTCTGGTCCTAGGGATATAACCATGGCACTGCGCCTTGCACATCTTCCAACCCCAAAGCATTATATGTCCGTATGTGTAATTCTGTCTGTGCATGAATGATACTTGGAGAACATTTACAATGTACCTACCCCTCTATATGACTGCATTAGCTTTGGCTCAATGTCTACGACATGCCAAAGCAAAAAACAAAAAGTATTTACAGGAACTTCCCTTCCCTTCTAACTTAATTACACATGTCACATTGTGAAGAAAGATGACATGAAAGATGACATCAACTTTGCCAATCAAATCATCACTCCATGGTTCCTTGTTATCCTCATTGAAGTTACAACAATGAATCATTCTGAAAAAAAAAATTCCTATAAGAACTCATTTCTTTTACTGATGGACTGCTTTTGAAAGCTATACCCCAAGTATCTTAACTACAGCCTGAAAATGATTAGCATTCCTTGAATGATTAGCATTCCTTGAATGATTAGCATTCCTTGAATGATTAGCATTCCTTGAATGATTAGCATTCCTTGAATGATTAGCATTCCTTGAAAGTGGCAAGAAACTCCCAAAGGACGAGGCACAGACGTTCTTCAGAGGTAGACCCCATGTCCACAAGTGCCCTGGAAACTTCCTGACACTCTTGGCCGAATGGCCATGCCTGGTTATAACTTGGGTGCCTGTCTGTAGTAACATGCACAACCTCCATATTTTTCAGTCACAGGATCCTGGAGTGGAGCTGGCTCGAATGCGGGAGCTCCGAGCCATAGTGGAACAGGGCTGCCCTGAGGCCAGGCTTGCCCTGGCCAAGTGCTACGCAGCCGGCTGTTGGGGGGGCGTGGACCAGCAGTCCGTCTCGGCCTTCATGCAGTCTGTCTTTCGCTGTGCCCACACACACCTTACCGGGGCTGGTGCAGCCAATGGACAGATGAATTTAGCAATAAGGTGGGGATGTTAACGGTATCTAAAGCTATTCATGCTGATGGGTAACATAACTAGGCCAGATTAAGATAAAATTGTGTTACATGAAGTGTCTGCATTTTGCCTTTGAACTCAGGAGAAACCATAAAATGTAAATAACGAGACACACCTCCATGAATCATCTTGCAGAGGTATGCAGTTGGTTGAACATAAGTGAAACTGACTTCTTTGAAATAAGAGACTGTAAATGTAATCATTCTCATTTCAAAACAAAACCAGTTTCAGATCTCAGTAAAAATTGCTTGAAAAGTTTTGAAAACCAATTTATAATAATTTCTTTTCAACATATCTCTCAAAACATACACCATGAAAAAGGTCATTCAGTTTTCTGACAGAGAAACGGCACATGAGGGAATTTCTTGATGGCATGCCTCCGCCAAGTGCTTGTGCAGAACAGGTGTCAGAGGTGCACATGATTACTTTTTTTTCACTTCAGTAGGCATTTACAAAAATATAGTATAAATATTGATCTACATGTATTCTAAATCCCATCATGAAATATATTGTTTGAAGCACAAAAGACCAAATAGCTCAATTATATATATATATATATATATATATATATATATATATATATATATATATATATATATATATATATATATATGTTTTATTTCCTGTTGTATATCAAGCAAGAAAAATTGCAAGAGGAAAAGAAGCAAAAATTGTTATTTGCACACATTGATATTTTGCGAGAATTTGGATTATTTGAAGAAATTTAAACTAATTTCTATGTTTTCCTAACATACTTACCAGTAGACAAACCAGTGATATATGACCTTTTGACCTCGAAAAAAGAATTTGCATAATTCATACCCACGTGACTGTCTGCCCCGGCCAATCCGGTCGCTTAGACATAAGGCAGGGGCGCCAGTCAAGGGGAGGTAACTCCCAAGACCACAATAGCCATGCCTATATAAGCGCCAGCAGACAGCCACCAAGCCCTCTTTGACACCGCCGAGAAAACTCGAGCAAATGCACAAACGGGGAGGTGGGTGGGACAGTAATTTGTCTACTGGTAAGTATGTTAGGAAAACATAGAAATTAGTTTAAATTTCTTCAAGTTTTCCACACATACTGTACCAGTAGACAAACCAGTGATATGATTGCCCAGCAATGGGCGGTGGGTTGTGCATAAACACCTGACCCAACAGAAAAAACTACTCACCCTCAAACACGAAGAGCCGAATCCGCAACAACCAACTTGTTGATGCCCAAGGTGTTGTTGACATGACGAACTCGAACCTCACACAGTTAAAGCGTGTGAACACAGTCACTGCACCAGCAGACCGCCCTCATAAAGTGAACCAAAGAGATACTCTTGGCAAACGCTACAGAGGTGGCAACCTTGCGGAGTACATGAGTCCGAGAGGCACCAGCAGAAGGATCAACAACACATTCTAGGGATACGACCTAGAAAACGGAGAAGCAGAAAACCCATCCCACAGAGGAGGAAAGATCTGACTATGTGCAAAACAAACGAGAAAACAAGGAACTAGCCAGGTGATCCTGTGTTGGAAAGAAGCCAAGCAGAAAGGTTCAACAAGTGAACATTCGGATGGCCAATTCCCGAACGAGGTTGCACGAGAGTGCACGCAGAGAGATGAAGCTCGATGCACTCCCCATCGGCCAGAGCCAGCAGATCAGGGAACCAGGAAGCTCCAGGCCAGAAAGGCGCGACCAGGATCATGCGAGGACGCTCCAGGGCAACCTTGGCCAACACCCTCGGAAGAAGCCGCGTGGGAGGGAAAGCGTAGACTTCCATGCCCAACCACGACCTAGCAAAGGCATCCCGCCCGAGAGCCTGTGGATCATGCATAGGGGAGAAGTAACACGGCAAACGCGTGTTGAACCGGGTGGCGAACAGATCCACCATCGGCTTGCCCCAGCGAAGCCACACCTGCTCTAGAGCCTGATGCGCTACAGTCCACTCTGTAGGCAGAACCTGATTCCTCCGGCTTAGGTGATCCGCCAGCACATTCAACTTTCCAGGAATGAATTCCGTGGAAATGGAAATGCCATGGGAATCAGCCCAAACCAGAATCTCCTCAGCTTTCAGAGACAACGACGTAGAAACTGTGCCTCCTTGATGCCTGAGATAACTCAGGCATGTGACATTGTCACCTGAGACTGTTACGTGCCGATTCCTCAAGACTGACAGTAACCCCTGGAGAGAGAGAAAAACTGCTTCCATCTCCAGAAAGTTGATGTGCAGCCGCGACTCGCTCTGAGACCACAGACCGGACACCGAGTCCGTGTCTGTGTGCCCACCCCAACCGTTCCTCGAAGCGTCTGTGAACAGATAGACGATAGGACCCCTGGGACGGATAGGGACAGAAGAATGGAGCCACGTCACGTCCATCCAACGCAAAGTGGCTTCCCGAAACCAGTCCCCCAGAACCACCATCTGATCAAAATCGGAGCAGTCGGAGACCCGGCTGGCAAGCTGCCTCTGAAGGGGTCGTTTGGCGACCCGTGCCAAAGGCAACAGGGTAGCCATCGACTCCATCTTGCCAAGCAAGGAGAGAAGAGCACGATAGGGAGCGCTCTCCACACCACGTAAGTGAGAGAGTAGGTCTGACAACGACCGCAACCTGTCCGCGGACGGACGGACAGAGAAGGCGAGAGTGTCGAACTGCATGCCGAGGTACTGGAATGAAGTTGACGGAAGGAAGTCAGACTTTTTCAACGAGAAGTTGAAACCAAGGCCCTGTGCCAGTTGGACCACCGTTTCCGTGTCCTGGGCACACTGCCGAGACGAGCGATGTAAAATCAACCAATCGTCCAGGTACATCCGCAAACGCACTCCCCTGCCCCTCACCAACATCGCCAACTGTTTGGTGATCTTGGTGAAAATGAAAGGGGCAGTAGACAGACCGAAAGGCAGAGAAACGAATTGAAAAACCCGGTCTCCCCAGACGAAACGCAGATACTTCCACATGTCCGGATGCATCGAGACATGGAAGTACGCATCCTGCAGGTCCAATGACGTGGCACAATCGCCGGGGCGAATTGCATCACGCACCGACCTGGAAGACTCCATCTTAAAAGGCATCTCGCGAACAGACTTGTTCAACCGCGAGAGGTCTAGAACCGGGCGAAACCCACCGGAATGTTTCGCAACCGCGAAAATTCTGGAGTAAAACCCCGGTGAGGCAAGAGACACCTCCTGAACAACCTGCTTGACCAGCAGAGAAGCGACTTCCTCGTCCAACACCTTCACCTTCTCAGGGTGAAAGGGTTTAGGAAAAGCAAGAGGCTCAAGTGACAGACGCGGAGGAGTCGTGAACGGAATTTTATATCCGTCCCGCACCACCCTCAGAATAGCGCTGTCGTGAACTTGTCGACGCCACACGGCATAAGCCCGTTGCAGAGCGTGTGACCGCGTAGGAGAAGAACAAAGTCCGCGCGGCAGAAGACTGGGATCGCGCACCTGAAAGGGCCGAATCACAGCCGCGCCAAACGGTTCCTCACCGGAAGAGTCCACAGACAGAGAAAGATAGGAGCTTTGGTCAACCGACCCAACGTCCCACCCCTCTTCCGCAGCCGCAGTGGAACCAGGGTCCGAGAACCGATCGTGCCAACTCGCTGGGCTCTGATCCGGTCGTTCTAGACTCGCCTCCCCGCAGGGAGAAACACAGTCGACGACCGCGGAGCCAGAGGAGAAAACAGACCCATGACCGCGCTGCACTGGTCCTCTTGACCATACGGAAGCGCGGGGTCGGGGCCCATGGAGTGCACAGAAAGGAAGGCGGCATGATCACCAGACCAAGCAGTGCTTGCTGAATGGCTGGGAGCCACGCTCTGCCGTGACCCCACCGCCGAGATCGACCTTACGGGAGCGCGGGGGCGGGGCACAGGGGAGTGCACGGGAAGGGAGGCGGCGCGCTCACCGAACCAAACAGCGCCAGCTGAAAGGCTGGGGGCAGCGCTCTGCCTAGGCCCCACCGCAGAGCTCGACCTTGCGGGAGCGCGGTGAGAGTGCCGCTCCGCCCTGCTCGACCTGATGGGAGCGCAGTGGGAGGAGTGCACGGGAAGGGAGGCGGCACGCTCAACTGGACCAAGCAGTGTCAGCTGGATGGCCGGGAGCTCCGATCTGCCCTGGCCTAACCGCAAGCTCGACCTTGCGGGAGCGCGGTGGGAGGAGTGCATGGGAAGGGAGGCGGCACGCTCAACCGGACCAAGCAGTGTCAGCTGGATGGCCGGGAGCTCCGATCTGCCCTGGCCTAACCGCAAGCTCGACCTTGCGGGAGCGCGGTGGGAGGCCTAACCGCAAGCTCGACCTTGCGGGAGCGCGGTGGGAGGCCTAACCGCAAGCTCGACCTTGCGGGAGCGCGGTAGGAGGCCTAACCGCAAGCTCGACCTTGCGGGAGCGCGGTGGGAGGCCTAACCGCAAGCTCGACCTTGCGGGAGCGCGGTGGGAGGAGTGCACGGGAAGGGAGGCGGCACGCTCTACCGGACCAAGCAGTGACAGCTGGATTACCGGGAGCTCCGCACTGCCTGGTCTAAACGCAAGCTCAACCCGGGGGGAGCGCGGGACCGCCTTCCGTCAGAAAAGCCCCATCGCGCCTCTATCCGAGGGCGCGGGAACTGGCCACAACTGACCGCACGATACGTACCAGACCGAGCCGACCTGCTCGCACCCTTGCCCAGGAGCCAGGAACCACAAATCCAGGCAAGGCAGGTCCCAGCCTGACCAGGCTGACCCGACCAGCCGGACACGCGGTGCGCAGGGTTCACGTAGTGCAAAAGGCTGAAAGCAAAACAAAACCGTGGTCTGACCTGCGGAAAGAAACAGAAGCGGAGAAGACAGCAAACGCCTCTCCCACATGCACGGGACAGGGGAGGGGCCGGGCTAGAAACCCCCCTCGCCCCCACCCACCAGCAGAGAAAGCAAATGCAGGCCCAGCACAGCGTCCACCATCTAGCAGACCGCGTGTTGGGCCTAACAACCACAGCGTGCCAAGACCGAACTCCGCAGCGCCACCTATCAAGACAGGAAACGCCGCGGAAACACGCTAAACCGACTGACACGTGAGCTCAAGAGAAGGAATGATTCTTTTAAGCAGAAACACTCACTCCTCATGAGCTAGAAACCTCCCTTCTCCCAATGTCGCTGCCCCCAGGGTGGCGACGTCAGAGTGCGCACCCATTAACCCTTACCGTGGCGTCATAAAAAAGCCATCACTGTCCTTCTGTGGCAAATTAACAAGGACTTCGGAAGAAAAAAACGCACCACCTTACTTCTTTTCATCATAGCTCCTTAACAGTACAACTTACACAGACACAATGTATTAGTGAAATGTTCAGAAATGAACCAACAACAACATAAAACAAGCACTGTCTTTCTATTTTCAATCTATATTTATTTATAATTTTTCAAACTGACAAAATTAGGAAATTTGAGGCATCATTAATTGGCCAAGCTCAATTGTACACAAGAATTTCCAGTGCTAAAATTATAAAGAAATTGTCTGAAGATGGTCTCATGATATGACATTAGGAAAAACAAATTATTTCTCATGCACTTTGTGTTCTCAAAATCATGATACATCATTAGGAAACCATGTGTTGTACAAAAAATCCACAAGGGTTATTTCCGGACACCTCCTGATACATTTATTATTAAATTTTATATTATTTCTGTTCAGCTATGCAATACATGCTGACAAAATATGTTGCTAAAATGTTACTAATGCTTCAAGGAAAGAGAGGGCACAACATTCTAAATGCCAAGTATAAAATCATGTATACACTAATTTGTCACCTTACATGCAAAAATATATGGTATTCCAAAGAGAATCAAAAAGAGTCCAGTCAACTAGTGAACTACAGAAGGAATATTTGAATGCTAAGGGTAAGTATCAAGGAAGACTGAACCATTCTCATTCTAAAAAATCTGATTGTCTCATTGGCACCACCAGTGGAGGTGGAAGGGGTGGGGGAGACACCACCAGTGGAGGTAGAAGGGGTGGGGGAGGGACCACTAGTTGCTTCAGACTGCTGTAAGAATCTCTCATAATCAGTCCTCTTGTGGTATGCTTCAAAGCAAGGAGTCACACAGAGGGGCTTGTAGAGTAATATTTGGACAAGCTTGACTTGATGACGAGTTCAGTGATCAAAATGACTGCAAGGAACACGCACATTTCATTTTTGGTGACGTGACAGGTTTCCAGCTCAGCTGCGAAGTCGAGAGTGCAGCGATGGATTGGTCGTGCGGATCTCAGCATACAGATTGGTCTGGTCAACCATCACTTCTACGATAGAGTCATCGATGAACAGTTTGAAGAAATTAATGGGCTCTGGATTCGAAGGCAAATTCACACACAGCTTCAACTCACCCGTGAAGGGGCATTGCAGCACTTCGCTCCTCTCTCTCTCGACCAGTCATTGTTTACGTTCGTAACATTGTGATTGTCTCCGATCTCGCGATCAGTCATTCAGTGGGTGCCTGGGCGATGGGAGAGATTGTTTTCATCAGGGATGCCTCTTCGAATTGCTAAGTCTACATTGTCATCACTGTCATCATCGGAATCTTCACTGAAGTCTAGAAACTGCACATCTTCGAAGAAATACAGCCAGAGAACTACCAGAATCTGCGATAGGCCCTGGACGCCTAAGCAAGCCGAAGAATTCTATTCTATTCTATTCTATTCTAAGACATTTCTAGGACGCCAGCGCAGAGCAGCCATTGCGAATTCCGTTCGCTCGACGCACAACAACAACGCCTAAATTTAGCTTGCAAACTCGTTCTCGCAAAAAATCAAGTGCTATATGATAGTCAAACCAAGGCCCTATCTCTTATCTCTAGGTAGTGACCATTCTCTGCAAGCTAAACGTGCCTATCATGTAGCTGTAGAGCTAAGACAACACACGGGGTATCCAGCGCGTCTTTATACGCGACTGCCACAGTGGCGCAGCTAGGCGGAGCGCGACTTTATACGCGACTGCCACGGTAAGGGTTAAACACACCAGCGTGAAGGAGGGACGCCCTTAATGCTCACCCCCAGGCGCCCGGCCAGACGCCCGGGAATAGCGCACAAAGAAGTAACAACAGGGAACGCGAAAACCCCGATAAAACAAGAGGGCGATAGCCCCAAAATCTGCCTAGGCGCAGACGACGCGGCAAAACGCCGTCCTTCGCCCCAAGGCAGACTGAGAAGCAGCAAGCAAAGATGCGAACGCCAAGACTAACCAAACAACGGGTTAGACAAGGCAGCCGCCACCACCACCAGCCGAACGAGCAAACGCGGAAACAGCCGCAGAGTACACGTTCGAAACAGACCAAGTGGGAGAAACAGAACAGTAACAGTAGCTTGCGAGAACGAAAAAATTCGCAGCGCCGACTGACGTCACAGGAACAACCGCGGGCACACGCGAAACGACCACGCGCGTGCCATCAAAGCAAGACAAGCAAACAAGCGAAACACCATTCTGAACACAGAGATGTAGTATCTCTGACACAGGTTGGTCACGTGACTTCGGCTCCACATTCCATTGATTCTACCAATCAAAATTCAACATGATCAGAAGACCATTGAGAGTAAAAAGAGGCGATTCTATTTCACTCCAATTATTTATCCCGATAGATAAACACAAATTTGGTGTTCTAATAAAACTAATCTATGAGATTTTCAGGAAATCATTTGAGAACTACTTTTAGCGCGAACGTGTCTATAAGGTTGCAAACGGCCTTGAGCACGTGCGATTGTGTATAGTAATACCAAAGATTATACAGTTATGAATAGTCTTTGGTAATACACGCGATCTTTGGACCTACTATAAACGCAGCGAAAAGGATTCCTATGGGTCCTGGCTGGTTTCGTGAATCTATGGTTATACTCTCGCAAGTAAATGCTTTCTGACCGGAACCTGTGGTCTAACTGCCTTCACACTGTTTGACGAGCTCCACACTTCGATCATTCGGTGTCGACTGATGGAGTCAGTAAGTGATTTAACCTACGTTCAGTCTGTGTTGAACGTTAATCGAATAGAAGTTTCTTCTGTAGGAATCCGTCCGATTCCGAAGTTCGATATTATCGGATAGCTCTGAAGCAGTTTTTCTAAGTTTTATCCTTCTAAGCATACATTAAATTAATGATTCCTCATCAGCAAAAGCACTCAGTGGGTTTCTGTGTGTATCGAAGATTATGCAGACGGGATTGGTTGCCTTACTCGCTCAATGAAGTATAAATATTGCTGTTGTATTCAAAGTCCTTATAATTAGTAGAGTTCACAATATTACACTCTTGTGGTTCGAATTTTACCGCATACAAGTTTTACATTCATGGGAAATCGATGTTTAGAAAATGAACTGACGGAAAAATGGCTGCCATTATCGAGTGTATCACAACAAGCGGAGAAATACACTCACGATGTGATATGGCATTCAGCGTGGCCGAGACTCTGTGTTCAGAACGGTGGTATGCATGTTATGGAAGATTTAAGGCTATCACGTGACCAACCTGTTGCTGAGACAATATTCACTAGTCTCAGCCACGCTGAATGGCGAAACACCAGCCTGTCGTCGCTCCAAGACGAGCAACTACTCGCCAACACACCCGAGAACTAGCGCTTGCACTAAACGTCCAAGCGCCCAAGTCCCAAACACACACACAAGCGTTCAAACTAACGCAACAGCGGCACGCCTCTATCCGCCCGTCTTACCGAGGCATGAAAGACGAAAGAGGCGCGTGGGAGCGAGACGCCATTACTGCGCACGGGACGCAAAAACCTCCCGTACGTCGAGTAAGGCGAACCACACAGTGACAAGCGAAGACAAGCAAACAGCAAGTCGTCGCTAGAACTGAAAGAAAACGAGTAGCGACGCACCAAAGCAACTACAAAGCCTCCAGCGCGTGCACTCAAAACAAAAACAAAGCGACCAAGCCAAACGAAAGCGTCAAAAACGGGGACACCTCTATATGCCCCCGTCTCTCTATGCCCCCGTCTCTATATGCCCCCGTCTCTATATGCCCCCGTCTCTATATGCCCCCGTCTCTATATGCCCCCTGTCTGAGTGTGTTCTTCATGGCCACATAGGGTTAGGGTTAGAGTTATAGGGGTCGGCTCTCTATTGCGGAGGGCCGCTATTGCGGAGGGCCGCTATTGCGGGATGTTTTTGGTAACAAAAGTTGTTAAGACAATTTTGATTCTTTTGTCCTAAAACGCCTAAAAAACCATAAAATTTTTGTTATTTTTTTTTTTGAACTTATAAATTTTTTCGCTTTTTTTTTCTATTGCGGGGGGCCGCTATTGCGGGATTTTTTTTTGGTCAAAAATTCTTATGGCCATTTTGATTCTTTTGTCCTAAAACGTCTAAAAAACCATATAATGTTTGTTACTTTTTTTTTGACGGTGGCATATAGAGACGGGGGCATATAGAGACGGGGGCATATAGAGACGGGGGCATATAGACACGCACCCGTCAAAAACAGACGCAAGCAAAGCGGCAAGCCGCAAACTTCCCTTAAACTCCAGCGAAGGGAAACTGCAAACTCCACACCACACAAAGTAGCTCGAGTAATCCACGCACGAAGTATCCACGTGCGAGCGAAACGCGACAGCAGTTTCGAAAAAGTTCAAAGAGGGCTTGGTGGCTGTCTGCTGGCGCTTATATAGGCATGGCTATCGTGGTCTTGGGAGTTACCTCCCCTTGACTGGCGCCCCTGCCTATGTCTAAGCGACCGGATTGGCCGGGGCAGACAGTCACGTGGGTATGAATTATGCAAATTCTTTTTTCGAGGTCAAAAGGTCATATATCACTGGTTTGTCTACTGGTCAGTATGGTTGGAAAACCTGGTATTAGATATTGCAGGTTTTTTTTTTAATCAGCCATGATAAATCTGAAATTACATTGTGAATTATTGTGTAAGGATGCCAGGTGTGGCTGTCAGACATGGAAAATGTAGTCAAGAACTAAGAACTTGCCATAGGAAGCTTGAGGATCAAAGTGAATTCTAATTTGAGTTTTCATGGAGAGTTCTATTTTAATTTCTCATACAATTTAAAGGTTTTTGTTGGGATTTTGGAACCAGCCATAGTGCCTCAATAGGTTAATGTTACTTTTAGTCATCCCAACAACTCTGTTGAACAAGCGGAGAGTGGAAACCGAAGGCCATCAATTGTTTGAGGACAGGTACATCCTGATTGACTGGCTCATTGAGGTGGCAACCATCAAGGACCTGCCATCACAGCTGGTGCACATGGCTGTTGCTCTGATGGACCGCTTTCTGTGCCTACGCCAAGTTCCAAAGACTTTACTGCAACTCCTTGGCATCTCTGCTATGGTCATCAGCTCTCGGTAAGAATGCGTGTCGTGTGTGTGTGTGTGTAGATATATACACAGAGAGAGATATAGAAAGAAGGATCTATATGGCCAACAGACATACATGGTCAAGAGTACGCAGGTGCTGAGTACGCCGATTTCACTACCCTACCTCAAAACAGAGCCATCCAAACTTGTTTCATGTTGTTGACAAAAGATTGATGTTTCTGCACATGTGTTTGATGCTCAATAAATCTTCTTCAACTTTGATGTTTTTCATGTTTTGCACGAAGGATTGAATGCTGTCAGTGAGAGAAAGTGTGACATGTGTAAAGTTAAGACGAATGCTAACCTCTAAGGTTTTATTTCATTTCTTCTTGACCTAGGAGCAAAAATATCATCAATACTTGGATGTTGAAGCTACAAAAAAGTTTTCGTGTTGAATAGTTTATCTTTTGAGGCTCTTTTTCTGAATGAGTGGTGGTGTCAAGTTAAGATGAGACTCCAAACTGTCTTCTTCAAATACAACAAAATTAAAGATTACATTCAGTTTTTCTTTTCTGTACAGTTTATACATCACCTAATGCATCATATTTATGGGAAATGAAGAGTGTATCATTACTGTATCAGAAAGTTTATTTTCAAATATTTATGTCACACCAATACTCAGCACCTCTGTATTCTTGACCACAAGAATTGTCAATTTGTATTTCTGGTACAGATTTTTTACTTCTAGAACTGACTTATAATCAAAGTCTTAATCATGTGCATGTATAGCTCCACTGAAGAAAATCTGACAAAGTAATTAGTATTGTTACTTACTATCCGTAGTCAGTACTTGGATCAATTTGTCAAAAATTAGTTTCTTAATTACATTAAAAAGCAAGTTCCACCTTAAAATGTCTCTTCATTCTTTACCCATAGCTGGTTATATGAGCAGTCTTAGTATCCATAAAAACTCCAATGACCATCTTTACCAATCCAGGCACCTGTGAATACAGACATGTCAGACAGCTTAAAGTGGTGCTATTATTCACCTGATTGCTAAGTTTGATGATGGCCATAGCAGTTTACAAAAGAGAAGTCAGTCAAATCGCAACACCTAGAGGAGTCATGGCCATTGCTAACTTTGCATTAGATTTGGTGGTAGACTCATCGTCCCTGACAAAAGATGCTCCTTGGATCTTGACACATATGTCACCATGTCCCTTGCAGTAGGAAATTTATAAAGTCATGGCTGTAAAGGTCACATTACAAACTGAAATTGAGCCAAGTCTGGTTACAATTTCGTAGAAAGTGCCAGCTTTGGACATTTGAGAATTGTCAGTGAGAACGTTATATCAACTACTACCCTTGTGCTAAATTTGGTGGCAGTGCAATGTATAGTTTCTGAGAAAATTGCAATGTTCAAGTTCCAATGCATACTCATGCACACACATGATTGCATGTTTGCACACACACACACACACACACACACACACACACACACACACACACACACACGCATGCATGCACACACAGATGATATGTGATCAATACAAAGACTTACTTTGTTTACTCTTGTCAGGATCTAATACACCTTCTCAAAACTGCTTTCCCATTTGGGTAAATAAATTGAAAATTCACTGGCCCAAAACTGTTTTCCACACTAAAGTAATCACACTTGTCAAATACAGACTTTTGAAATGTGTTGAGCACTGAACATGTATGCACTATCATCATGAGGGTTAGGACTAAACAGGTGGTTCAGGGGCTGCCAGCATAGCTGCGTCATTGTGCATCAATGCAGATATCAAGCCATTGTGTGTTTCATTCTGACATTAATGAGGAAAATTTGGTTGCTCATTTGGGCAAGTGTAGATGACTTCTGCTTTCCTAAAAGAACATCAGGCAATCACTTGTATCAGATTTTGCTCATAAGTAATGGTCATGGTATGGTTAAGTATAAATCAGACTGTATTTGTAACTTCATTTTCAGACTCATTGGACACGACATCATCACTATACGGGAGGCTTCCTGGCTGACTGACAGTACCTACAACTATGAAGAAGTGGTGCATATGATCACTGAAATAATTGCTGCTCTGCAGGGAATTATGGTAGGTGGCAGCAGCTGCACCTTGCCTTTCACTTCTGAGCGTAGACTGGCTGCCTGAAGTGCTCTCTCTCTAAAACTCAGATACTTCAGTTTGGTGCATTAGACCTTTCAGAATGACACCGAAATAGAAACTCTTTGAACTGGTTCCCAGTCACTGACAACTTGGAGGTGAATATTCTGTTCAGACAAGCCCTAGTTTACCAAGTGCTGCTTTCGACTACACTGAAACTAAGATTCTGCTCAGACATGCCATCTCTCAGTGACTGTTATGAAAAGTAAATGGTGTCCCCAGGTCTGTTCTGTCATCTGAGAAACTCTGTCCACAGGTCTGTTCTGTCATCTGAGAAACTCTGTCCACAGGTCTGTTCTGTCATCTGAGAAACTCTGTCCACAGGTGCCTACTGTCCATGACTACATGGAGATCCTCTGCGTGACCCTGGATCTGGAAAAACTGGACTGCTCTCTGGTCACCTACCTTTCAGAAATGTGTCTCCTGCAAGCAGACTTGAGGAAGTTCTGTGCAAAGCAGACTGCCGCTGGCTGTGTGATGTTGTCTCAGCTAATACTTCGAGCTGGTGAGCATTCATACTCTGTCCATTTGTTTGCATTCTCTTCCTCATCTCTGTGCCTGTCGTTGTTCCCTCTACTTTCTGTCAGCATTCCTGATTAAGTGCTTTGTTCACTCATTGCATTCAGCAAGCAGGCAGTCCTCAGAAGAGTTGTGCTTGTGCTCCCTGAAGCACTGCTGCCTTTGGCAATGGGGCAGCTTGCAGCTGCTTTGTGAATCTGGTGGCTTGAAAAGAATGATGATAAAGATAATAACTTGGACTCTTTATTTGGCCAGCCAACTGCTATATATGACAAAGCAAAGGAAATGACAAACCGAGATTCGGCATCATTTGATCAGACATGGGACTGATCCGTATTTATACTGATTTCCGTATTTTTTTAAAGTCAATGGGTCATTTCTGAGATCGACACAAATCCGAAGAGAAAATTGGGGGGGCGGGGGTAGGGTGAACTTTGGCGCCTTTGCAAGTTCGGTTGTCGGGTCGTTCCGTCATGTTTCACGAAGTACTGCGACGTCATTTATCCAAACTTTGCGCTCGTTTTGATTGGTCACGATCATTGCCGATCATTGCCGAAGCTGAAAATACTCGTTTTCGGATTCTCCGAGCGCTTGTGCAGTTGTGAAGTCGAAGCAGTCAAAATGGCGACTTACTCGAGTCAAAGATTATATAGTTACACAAAGATAGCTCATTAGCTCATTGTTGTGAGGATCGAGTCACGTTGCGCCCCCAAGCGGAAGGTTACTTGGGTGAATCAATGGAAGTAATCAGACCGCTTACCGACATGTAAAATTGCTTGTTTCTCGACGCGTTTCTGATGCGTTCCGATCATGTGTGTGAATAAATTTACAGTGTATAATGTGTAATAAAATGATTTGCTGCAATAATGGGGGTGTTTTGGCTTTGTTTATGCTCGACGCAGGTCGACGCTTCTCTCATGCGGCAACTGAATTCACTTGATCGAATGACTTTCTGGCCGCAAATCACCTTCTTGACAGGTATGTATTGCTTTGCATTTCCTAAAGATATTCCACAGGGGTGTATATGTTGATAAACAAGCTTGCATTCTTTGATAATAATGAAAATTAGATCGTTCCATCAACACCATGTAGATTTAATAGGCCTATGTGCGCGTTCAATTTCACAACGCCTGCTTCAAAAAACAAAGCCAAAACACCCCCATTATTGCAGCAAATCATTTTATTACGCATTACACTGTAAATTTATTCACACACATGATCGGAACGCATCAGAAACGCGTCGAGAAACAAGCAATTTTACATGTCGGTAAGCGGTCTGATTACTTCCATTGATTCACCCATGTAACCTTCCGCTTGGGGCGCTGCGTTTCCCAGCGTCTTGTAACTTTATATAGCAAAGGCTCGTTATGACCGGTCTTTGTAAGAATAGTCTTTGCTCGAGTGTTGACGGAAAATGAAAGTGTTGAGTCCGCGAATATCGACAAGGTTGACAGTGTGAAAAACAAATGGAAAGCGCAATGGGTGTCGGAGAGAGTTGTAGTGAAATACAAGGGCAAGGAGAGATCCCAGTTGATCGGCGATTCCATCGCAAAAATCGACGTGCCTGGAGAAGCCATTTGCAAGTGGTGCGAGAAAGGAATCATCAATTACGGAACAAATGGAAAGTCTGCGTTGGTAAAGCATCTCACCACCAACAAACACGCACTGAAATTGGATTTGCATCGAACAACGCCGCCTGTGGACCCAAAGATTCGGCAGCCACTGGAACTCCCTGGAGATCAACCTGTGTTGTTCCTCATCATGCTACGGTTCCAGTTGATGGCCGAAGTCGTAGACCATCCCACATTGCTTTTGCTCGGAAATCATGGAGCCGCAAGGTAGCCTCTTCTTCTAAAAAGAAGCTGCAGACTCCCACACCCTCCACATCAGCTGTGGTCAGTGCTTCAAGACGGGAAACTGTACCTCCTGTCACTGCTAATGGTGTGTCTTCAGGGTTTTGTATTCCCAAGATGGCCTCTTCTTCCGCCATGAAGGTGGTGCAGACCCCCACCAACAAAAGATCGTCATCTGTGCCCGTGAGTGAAGCTAATATGGTGCCGGCCCCAGCAAAGAAAAGGCAGGTTTCCAGTGGTGACCTGAGGGATTTCTTCAGCAAACTTCCCAGAGTGTCAATGAAATGAAGAATAAACAGTCACAAAATGAACAGACTTACAATTTATTTGTATTTGCACACCCAACACACAACTATTGATGGCAGAGATCAATCTAAAACAGACATGTGATTTTGGGTGAGTACTTCAAAAATTTTACTTTTTTTTTTTACTGTAGCTGTTTCAGTGAACAGCCTAGAAAGTAAATTTTCCTGCTCAGATTGCATCAGATTGCACCATTTGGCTCTCCCTTTTTAAAACTTTTTCCGGGGGGGCATGCCCCCGGACCCCCCTTGCTTGGCGCTTTGCGCCGTCGGTTCGGCGCTTTGCGCCTTCAGTTTCAGTATTTTTCCCAATTCCCTTGTCCCATGTCTGTTTGATGGCCAGTTAGAGTGCGTAGTAAAATATCATGCACTTATACTAGAGAGCATCCTCTCTCTGAGGCTTAACACATAGTGAATGTACATTGTTACATCTCTCATTATTTGGGGATCTGTTGCATCTATTGCGATTGTCGGGAAAGTTCTTGCTGTTTTCAGGTCCAAACTTTAGATATATTTCTTTCCATAACCAGAGCAAATCAACCAGTGACATAATAATCACTCTCAGTCACCTCATGCCTGCGCTCAGGCAGCTGGTGGATGCCGTTGGCATAACAGGCAGCTGGCTTGCGCTTGAAGTATGTGTGCAGGTTCTGCTTGATCTAATGCTGGATGTCATAGACCTTGCTGTGCAGGAAGTAATGCAGCCACCAAAACAGGTGGTTGTTGGATGGTGTAAGGTCTGGCAAATATGGTGAGTGAGGCAGGACTTTCCAGCTGAGCTCAAGCAACTTCCTTCGCATAATCTTTGCTGTATGACGTTGCATGTTATGCAGGAAAGGAATCTTTCCGTGCTGCAGGTGCAGACAAGCAAGTTGGGCACTGAGTCACTGCAGCCGCTCACAGTTCACAGTGGCTGTGATGCTGGAATTCAGCAGAGGCAGCTCGAATAACAACATGCCGTGTACGCCCCACCACACACCAAGCATAACCCTTGTGCTCATGCAACTTGCCTTTCGGCCGCAGTACCACCAGCTTCACTTTCCCCACCCACAAACGTCAACGCCCAATGTTAATGTAAAGGACCCATTTTCATCTCCTGTGATGATCATGTTGAGCCTGGCCACAGTGTGTTGGTACAAGGGCAGAGTTGTGCAGGCTTCAATGCGCCGTTTGCAGTCCCATGCACCCAGATCGTGGGGCAACCATACACCCTGCTTGAGGGCCTTGCCGAGTGCATGAATATGATTGCTGTCTGTTGAGTGGTGACAGCTGAGTTTGTGGTTTGGCGTGGGTCCATCTCCACCAGCTGGCACAGAAGGTCGTCATTGACAGCTGATGCTTGATCTGAGTGCAGCTTGTCCTTGATGTGGGTGTTGCCTTGCTTGCAATTCTTTAAGGAATCAGGCTGGATTATCCTGTGTGGCACACTTAGAGACAACATTAAGACCAAATATATGATCTACTTTATGAAAAATCACAAACTTTGTTTTATTCTATGTTGATCTTCAGGCCTCATGTAGGTTATCAAGAAAGTTATGCGGCCCATTATGAGTAGAAGAGAGGAGGGCAACAGCATCAGCAAAAAGAAGAAAGTTTTTCCATGCCTGGTAGGAGTTTGACACCATGTTTTGCATGCTTGCAAAAATGGTCAGCTACATAGTTCATATAGAGAACAAGAATGATAGAATCCTCCAATGATAATAACTACAACATCAACCCCAAACTTGGGTTTACCAGCCCTGCTTTCTCAGCAGTCTGCTGTATGACATCAAGGGTTAGATGATGTCTGCCATACAGGAGAACTGGCTGAATTAAGAGTTTTCATCCCCGCACGACCCCTGTGGGTTGGCGTCAGAATAGACTCGCAGCGTCTCCCGATGCTATTTGTAAGAGGCAAATAAATAGGGACATCATGACTTGATTTGCGTTTACTTTTAACTATTCTAGTGATTTTTGTGCTTAATGAATGTGTCCCAAGAGTCATTGGTACATCAGGAGGCACATGCTGAGAGAGGCATCCATCTCCAGGACATTGGTAGTTTTGTCCTAAGACACCAAGGATGTGCCAAGATGATGATGGATGGAGTTTTACAACCATTCAGCCTTTGTAGGCTGTGTAAGGCCATTAAATGGAGGACGGTCACATCCCCAAAGACCTACAAGGCTTTCTGGCTGCCGTAACCTAACCAATTAATTGGCTGCCCACAGCTGCACCACAAACATATAATTATTACAATGTAAAATCTGAGAAGTCTCTGTTGTCAATAACGATTATCTCATTATTTTGCTTCCCCTGTGGTTTGGGGGCATGAATAAACACACTGCATCATCCTAAATCATGACTTGGCAAGTTTTTACTTTTACTAGTTCCAGTGATTTTGCGATCAATGGCCTTGTAAAGCCACCAAAGGCTGACATGTGGTTAGTGTGCTCCCCGAGTTATCCAGCAGGAGGAGCACAGATCCAGTCATTCATGAAAGCTAAAGACTACCCACACCACACAGTGTAATGTTCTTGGGTATGTCACAGATGTAGTGATGACCCAAGACAGTATTCTGGTAGGACAGCGTGCTGGTTTATTCAGCCATTTTGATACAGGGCAATGCTCTGATCTCTGGGGGAGGTAACTCTTATTAAAGGACAGTTATGGAAGGGTTGCTTCCCTTAGTTCTGCAGTTATTTGTTTACCAAATGTTACATCTCTCTTGTTTTGAAAAATTGTGCTCTACTCTTATTAGCATGATCTATTTACTGTCTCTGAACAATGGAGTTACTTGATACTGATTTGGAGTGATGAAACAATTACTTAGTCTTTTACAAGTCCAGTCTCTTAGGTTCTTTCACAGGGCGTCCGGATCTTGTGCAGTAGGTTCCTGATGATGGGTAGTTGCTGTTCTCATCCCGTTCAGGTGTTGTTGAGGGTTGCTCATGGGGATCTTCTGAGGGAGGTAATGTCTCTGGTCTGAGACAGCGACGGTTGCGGCAAAAGGTATGACCATCACTTGTCTCAACAACATAAGATCTTGGGGTGCTGTATGGCTTCACAATCTGGGCAGGTGTCCAATTGTCTCCCTTGGACAACTGTAGGTATACCTTGTCACCTGTCTTCATAGGTGGCAACTGATGGGCTGTTCGGTCATAGTTTTTCTTCTGCTTGGCTTGCAGGTGTGCTCGTCTTGAAGTTACTTCTGAGGGGTTGATGATCTTGGGTTGCAGTTGTTTTGTTGAAGTTGGCAGGATGGATCGGAGTTTTCGACCCATGAGAAGCTGAGCTGGGGAAGCAAGATTGTCAACTGGAGTAGATCTGTATTCTAGCAAGGCAAGGAGGGGGTTGCTTCCATCAACCTTAGCTTTGGACAAGATGCGTTTTGCAATCTGTACAGCCTTCTCTGCAAGTCCATTCGATTGTGGGTAGCCAGGGCTGGAGGTGATGTGTTTGAAATCCCAGTCTGCAGCAAAGTCTGAGAAATCCTCTGCGGCAAACTGGTCCGTTGTCACTGATGAGGACTTCTGGGATGCCGTGGCGTGCAAATTGAGCTGATAGCTTTCTGATTATGGACATGGCTGTCGTAGTGGAGAGCTCATCGATCTCGAAGTAGCGGCTGTAATAGTCCACTGTTATCAGGAAAGATCTGTCTTGCCAATTGAAGATATCAGTGCCAAGCTTCTGCCACGGTCAAGTTGGGACTTCATGGGATAGGAGTGGTTCCTTTGGGTTTGCTGGGCTCATACTGGCACAAATGGTACAGGCTGCGACGGTGTTGTGGATCTGTTTTGTCATTCCTGGCCAGAACATGATTTCTCTAGCTCGTTGCTTTGTCTTCTCAATTCCAAGGTGGCTGGAGTGAACCTTCTTCATTATTTCCGGACGCATGGGAAGTGGTATAGGTACCTTCTCTCCTTTGAAGATGATTCCATCGATGGAGGAAAGTTCATCTCTGAAGTTCCAGAACTCACTGATGGTTGATTTGCAGTCCGTACGAAGTTCAGGCCATCCATTCTGTATGGTTGACTTCAAATCTTGCAGTTGAGGGTCTTCTGCAGTGGCTTTCTGAATTTGCTTCATTTTCTCATCGGTGAAGGGCAGATTCTCGATGACAGTGTGGACGTATGCGTTGATGTCTTCAGCAGTTTCACTGTCTTCTGGTTCTGCTGGAAGGAAGTTTCGTGACAGTGCGTCAGCTATTGGTATGTTCCTTCCAGGGACATGTGCAATGTCTAGGTCGTACTTCTGTAGTTGAAGTAGCATTCGCTGGAGGCGCGGTGGTGCTGCTGCTAGTGGCTTCTTCGTGATGCTTTCTAAGGGTTTGTGATCTGTCTGTACGATTGCTCTTTGACCAAAGATGTATTGGTGAAACCTTTTGCATCCAAAAGCAATTGCATAGAGCTCTTTCTCTATTTGTGCATAGTTCTGCTCTGAGGAGTTGAGGGATTTTTGACGCGAAGACAACAGGTTTGACATCTTGGAAAATCGCAGCTCCGAGACCATGTTTACTTGCATCTACCTGGAGTGTGACTGGTTTTGCAGGATCGTAGAAGGCAAGTACTGGTTGACTGGAGATGATGGTCTTTGCTTGTTGGAGTGCCTCTTCCTGTTCCCTCTCCCATGAGAATTCATTCTCATCTTTCAGTAGTTCCCTCATCGGTTGAGTAGTCTCTGACAGCTTTGGAGCGAATTTTGCTAGATACGTCATCATGCCTAGGATGGTCTGCAATTCCTTCTTGTTTGCTGGGGCAGTCATCTCCTGGACAGCTTTTACCTTGGCTGGGTCTGGTTTCAGACCTTCGGCAGACACGATGTGTCCGAAGTACTCCACTTCTTCTGCAGCAATGGTGAGCTTGTCAGGATTCAATTTCAGATTCTTCTCTTCTGCTCTTTGGAGTGCCGCTCTGAGATTCACGTCATGCTCCTCGCGTGTTTTCCCTGTGATAAGGATATCATCCACGAGGGTCGTGACTCCGGGTATTCCTTCAAATGTTTCTTCAATCTTGCGTTGAAATTCGTCCTGGGCATTGACAAGTCCAAATGGTAGGCGTAGGAATCTGTACCTTCCAAACGGGGTGTTGAAGGTGGTCAAGAAGGAGGAATCTGTGTATAGCTTCATCTGCCAGTAGCCTGATCTTGCGTCGAGCTTGCTGAAAAATCTGGCGCCTGTCATCTTGGCTAGGGCATCTTCAAGAGTTGGCATTGGATAGTGCGGTCTCTTGATTGCAGAATTGAGGTCTCTGGGGTCCAGGCAAATACGTAGTTTCCCGTTGGGTTTCTGCACAACTACCAGTGAATTGACCCAGTCTGTTGGCTCTGTCACCTTGGCAACTTTTCCTGTTTCCACCATGGCATCTAGGTCTTTCTTCAGCTGTTCCTTTATAGCGTGTGGTACACGGCGAGTAGGGTGAACAACTGGCGTTGCATCTGGTTTCAGGTGTATCTTCACCTCGCCCTCGAGGCATCCTAGACCAGTGAAGAGCTTCTTGTACTCTGTCAGTACAGTGTCTTTGGTTGCCGGTACTACCTCTGAATCCACAGACATGATAAGCTGGATCAGGTTCAAGTCAAGGCATGTCTGGAGACCAAGGATTGGCTGTGAGTGTCCTTCTGTTTTTGCCACGTAGAATCTAGAGTGTTTCTGTTTGTCTTTGTAGGAGCAATTCATGTCCACATATCCCTTGACATCCAGTGGTTGTCCTGTGTATCCATATAGCTGCTGATATGATTTCTTCAATCTGGGAGGTTTCTTCAGCTTGTTGTAGGCTGACAATGGGAGGACGTTGACCTGGGCACCTGTGTCGAGCTTGAACCGCACGGCGTTGCCTGTCTGGAGCTGTATCTCCGCATACGCAGTTTTAGGCTGACTGTTCTGATGATCGACGGTGTCGATGACAAGTCGGTGGGTCTCTTTGTCACTCTCCCCTTCCACGTTGTGGATTTTTCTTTGGTTCCCTCGCTTCTTCTTGAAGCACACCTTTGCAAAGTGATTTTGCTTGTGGCAGTACAAGCATTCCTTTCCGAACGCAGGGCACTGTTTCCTGCCGTGTTTATTGCCACAATTCCGACAAGGAAAGGTGTCTGGCTTTTTGGCTGTGTTTTTTGTGCTTTCCTTCCTACGTGTATGAAGTGCATCTACTGTGTCACTTGTCGCCATTTTTGCAAGCTGCTTCTTGGTAGCTTCAAATGTTGTGGTGATTTCTATAGCTTTTTGCATGGTAAGCGTATCACCTTCATGCAGCAGTTTCTCACGAATGTCTTGTGAAGCTACTCCTGAGACAATTCGATCCCTCACCATGTCGTCTGGCTTGTCATATTCACAGTCTTTGACCATGTTCCTTAGGTCTGTGACGAAAGCTTCGAAGGTTTCTCCATGTTGTTTTCTCTCTTGAAATACATATCTGGAGAACATGGAGTTCTTTCTTGGGCGGGTATGGTTGGCGAAGTGGGTGTACAAAACGTCAATGTCGGTGCTGTCGTCGCCAGAGAGATTCCATGAATTGAATATTTCTCTCCCTGTCTCTCCTACCCATATGAGAAGATATGCGCATTTGCTTTCATTCTCAACGTTTTTGAGAGGACCTTGAAACATCAATTCAGCATGCTGTCTGAATTTTTTCCATTGCTCGGTGAGGTTTGGTGCATTCCAGTCGATGACTGGGGTGTGCGATGCTGCATTTGCCATATCGAGAATTCAAATCATGGCGTGTTTGTACTCACTTGGGACTGAGGAGAAATATCCCTTTTGCAGGCTCATTTTGCAGGAAATATGCACATACGGTGTTGAAATAGGCGTTGGCCCATCCTTCTGACACCATGTAATGTTCTTGGGTATTTCACAGATGTAGTGATGACCCAAGACAGTATTCTGGTAGGACAGCGTGCTAGTTTATTCAGCCATTTTGATACAGGGCAATGCTCTGATCTCCGGGGGAGGTAACTCTTATTTAAAGGACAGTTATGGAAGGGTTGCTTCCCTTAGTTCTGCAGTTATTTGTTTACCAAATGTTACACACAGCACTTATTTTTTTTGGTGCATTTCAGCCTTGCTGCAGACACGTCACAACAATTGCTGTTGGTATCATGCTGACTTGTCGTATATCTCATTGTTGCTGCAGTCATGGCACACCAATTGCTGTTGGTAACACGCTGACTTGTCGTACATCTCATTGTTGCTGCAGACATGCCACAACAATTGCTGTTGGTAACACGCTGACTTGTCGTACATCTCATTGTTGCTGCAGACATGCCACACCAATTGCTGTTGTAACACGCTGACTTGTCGTACATGTCATTCTTGCTGCAGAGAGTCCATGGCCAGCCCAGGCAGAGGACTACACTCAGTTCTCCAAGCATGATGTTGCCTCTGTTGCCTCTATCATGTACAACAAATGGTAAGTGTCATGCATGTCTTGAAGTAAACAACACCGTCTACTTGAAAAACTTACCAGTACATGTGAATAAAAAAAAATATCTGAGACAGTGCCACCTGGTAACTTACTTTGTCTGCTGGGGTCCTCCATGGCTGAGCAACTGAAGTAGGCCTGGACTGCCCAGCTGCTAGGGTTTCCAGGTGGGGGTATTGAGTGGTGTCAACCATGTGTTGTATACTTCGATATCTGAGGCTATAAGTATAATGTCTATGCAGTGGAAAAGGTTTGGTTTCATCATCTGACCAGTCACAGCCATTGTTAAGGGTGTTTTGTTAGGGACAACTGCATATTTCCTGTAAAAGCTGCATCATTTCTGTGACAAGTACATCTCATCAGTGACAGCTGATGTTTATGAGAATGTGATTTTTCAGTATCTTGTTGTGATGATTCGTAGTGGTAAGGTTGATAACAGACAGATTTCCAAAGTGATGGTCGGTGGCTATGTTGAGAACAGATTGTCTCAAAACGTTTAACAGTTCATTCTTTTAATTCTTTTCTGACGGTCAGGACTGGAAACAGATTTTCCAAAAAGCGTTTGACCGTTACAATAACGGTTAGGCACATTGGTTCCTACTCACCCAGACGCCAAGGTCTTGAAATCTATGAATCTATGAAAGATGTGAAAAACTACTTCGTCCAGTGCCAGTACAATGACATAGAAAACAATAATACTACTTGCTAGTTTTTAACATACAGAACAGGGCGCGGTCCCTTACTTGAGGCTGTTCATAAAAATAAAATTCAACGCGCTCTGAATTACAATCTAAGCTGGTATTTATAAGTTCCTGGACATGGATACGTCACAATGAAATAGTTTTGTCCAATCGCACACGGTAGGATATCTAATGGGTCGGACATCATACTGTCCAATCGGAACCAGGTACAAGATCTTCCGTCAAACCAACAACGTCATTGGCATTTTACAATTATTACGTCATCAGTCATCTCTGATTGAATACTGCGTGGAACGGCAAACTGAGATCCCAAACTTAAACATTCTACTTTTTCTCTGTCCCTACACAACTATGGCCTAAATATTGTATGCTACACTTCGTGATAGGTGCAGATAGATGCACCTTATCACATTGTTTTCCCCATGGAATTGGAAAACTTTAATTGTTGGTAAAGGTTAGATTCTGAAATGACTGTGTCACTGCAGTGACAGCTGTGTCATTTCACTTGCAAACCTCATGATGGTAGTGTCTCTCTTTCAGTGACAGCTGTGTCTTTGGTAAGAGTTGTCGCATACTATGACATCAGTGTCACAGCTTTATCTTTCCAATGACAGCTGTATATCTCTAATTTCAGTGAGGCTTCCCCTCCTTCCCCCTCCTTTTATTTTTAAAGAAGAGGCAGGATGTGTAAATCAGATAATCTGTTTTCCTGAAAAAAAGTCTTTACCAAGTGCTCATAGGGCAGGGGAAAAAGGACAGCGCACAGCTCATTGTTTATGCATTTCTTTCTTTCTTTCTTCCTTCCTGTCTTTCTTTGCACAATTGAAAAAAGATTAGGGTTGGCAGAAAAAGATAAGTTACCATAACCTCAACAATTTGTGTGTGTGTGCCTAATAACCGTGTTGCTACAATAACAGTTGTGTCTGCACTATAATGTTGTGTTGTAATGTCATTTCTTTGGTGCCATCTGCATATCTTCCAGTGATGTCTGTATCTGTTCTGTACAATGGTGTCTCTTCAGTGACACCTCTGACTCAGACAGTATATCTCTGTCTCCCATGATTGCTGCATCTCTCCCTCGACATTGTTTTTGTTCCTGCAGTTACAAGGAAACCCCAGTTGTAGACCACAGAAATGTGGCTCTGGTTGCTGTGAAGGCTCGCTTTGCTGGTAGCAAGTACCATCATGTCAGTGAAATTGAGGTAAGTGCCCTTTCTGACATCACAACCATTACGATGCACAAGTGTATAACTTTGTTGTAAATACCACCAGCTGAAGGTATGCATCTATGAAGCCAGCCTAGAAAAAGATGACACAGTGAGTCACTTTGTGAGGGCAGAAGTTACAACTGCAAATGTGCTATTCTGTCTTAGCCAGTACTGTCACTGTGCAGTCACAGTCACAAGGCACCTTTCCTGAGAGTGTAGCTTCCACTATGCAAGCAGAGCAGCCACATTTTTCAGACAGAAAACACCGAGCTACTCAAGGCATTACAATTACACTGCATTTCATTACATCGCAGTAGACTGCATTAAATTGTGTATATTCCATTGGTGACGGTGATCATGCTGCTGATGTTTTATGGCCTATCAGTCTTTCTAGGCTATGTAAGGCCATCAATCTCTAGAATAGAGTAGGAGCCAGTGGAGTCATAATTCCCTCAGTTATTCACCTCTTACAAATCCTGTAGGGAGACATGGTGGGTCTGTTCTTACCCCCAGCCCACCGGGGGATCAAGGCCAGAGCAAAGGAAACATGTCCTACAAACACTAACTGTTGAAGAGAGAGAGAGAGAAATGGACCACCAAAGGAACAAAGACACAGACAGGGGGGCACAACAACAAACATGGAAGCATGCACACAGACAGGCAGACATATAGAGTGACTGACTCTCACACACGCATGCACGCGCGCATGCACACACACATACAAACACGCACGCACACACACACACACACACACACACACACTCAAGCATCCATGTCAAAGGAGACTAAAGTCCAAAATTGGACATTTTCATTTTTTCCTTTGTATAATCATATGAATCAAAACTTACAAGCTCAAAAAAGGAATAGGCTAATTAATGCATTTAAAACAATAAAATTGTAAACTTGTATGATCTCTCTACCATAATTTTCGTACTTTGCCTCTGAAAGTTGAAATTGTCTTGCTGGGATTGCTATGGCTGTTTATCAGTGAATGTCTTTAAAACACTGTAAGAGATTAAGGTTTTAACAAATTGCCCAATAAGGGACAGATATCAAACAATCTCTGCCATTCTTGTTCTTATAGTGAGTGACTTAGTTGTGGCAGTGGTTTTAGTCTCCACGCTTCAGGTGCAGCATTAGAGCTTGACTCGGCAGTGTGCTTGACTCGGCAGTGTGCTTGACTCTGCAGTGTGCTTGACTCTGCAGTGTCAACATGACATGAATCGCCACCTTTGCAGGATCATTAGAGAGCAAGTTTCCATTCAATGACTCTTCATTCTGAGGGCCCAACATCACATCTCACAAATAAATCGACACTTAGTTGCCTGAGAATGTTGATGTTGTTGCTTTAGTTTGTGGGTTTTACTTGTAGCCTACATGTACATATTAAGAAGTAACTGTTGTACTTGTATTTGTCATGTCTCTGTCTACACCAAAGTATGTTTTTGTGCAACTTTGAAAAAATACTGAAACTTTTCTGGTAAAACTGACCTTTTCCACAATGGTGGGGGCAGTAGCAGTAACAGTATCGCAGGAAAGACTGTGGCTATGCAACGCAGTATGGGAATAGCAGAATTTGACACACGGGTTGCGTTGCATTGCACTGAAAGATGCTGGAGCCATCAGGATACTGTGTACCAAACTCTTTCCTCCATTGCATGGAGCATCCTCTATCCCTCTCTCAGACCCTCGTGGAACTTGTTTCTCCAACTTGAGCTGTCCTTGGCATCTCAAGATATTTTTGCCACATACCTTCCACCCTGCTTGCACGTGTCCGTTTATCATCACTTGGGGCAAGCAGTGCTTCAAATTCTCCGTTGAGAAAGATTGTCTTTTTTTGGTCTGACAAAGCACTTGAAAGTAACTGCTTCTGGCAAGTAACATTTCCATGTCGCTTTGTTTCATGGTTTTTCTTTCAGCAGAATGTTAAAATACAAGCCTGCACCCTAATTTTCTTCTGAGGACTTTAACCAAGACTTTAAGTGGGTGATATCTATTGCAGATCGATGAGGAACATGATGACTGGATACTCTGTCAGCTGACAGAATTCATTCACAAGTCAATACGAAAAGAGGAGACAGAGTCAGTGGACAATCTAGATATGGTGATTTTCTCCCCCTCCAGAAATGGGAAGGCAGGCCACAGGTAAACATCTGTGGTGTATGTGTGTTTGTATGTGTAATCTTGAATCTTTGTAAACAAGTGTGTATGTGAGACGACATGTGCATCTGCAGAGGCTGATGTGAAAGTAGTCTTTGACAAGTCCATGCATCTGTGGTGCGTTTATGTAATTCATGAGAGAGAGAGAGAGAGAGAGAGAGAGAGAGAGAGAGAGAGAGAGAGAGAGAGAGAGAGAGAGAGAGAGAGAGGATGGGGGGGGAGAGAGAGAGAGGATGGGGGGAGAGAGAGAGGGGATGGGGGGAGAGAGAGAGAGAGAGGAGTCAAGAGTTTCTGGGTGGTGGGGACTCCGAAGCAACCCTCAACAGCATCATGTTGAAGGGAACTTCCAACCCCTGGGCTAACTAAGGGAAGGACACCAACGTAACAGAACACACAAGAGGATATAAATGAATAACGAAAGGATTATTACAAAAAAGTCAAGTGAAATAAGTACAAATACAAAACTATACGGAAATGCCAAATTTCAAATCCAACCATAAGATACCACAACTGGGCAAAAAACAGTCCACAAAAAAAAATCCCTTCAAAGGATCTGAAACAAAAGAAACGGAAGATCTATTTCACACATGTTCATAACACTACAACAATATAATACGACGCATGGGAGGTAAAACACATGAATAAACAGGGGGGGGGGGGGGGGGGAAATACTGATACTGACTCTGCGATCCTGGAGCTGTAAGTTGCCACGCCAATGGGCACCCAGGATGCTAACCCCAAGCAATCCTGTCCCTCATCCACTACTGCTCTTTCATGCACCAACAGTGCACCCAGCTTGCCAATACTAGGTCACACCTGACCCACAGAAAAACTAGCTGCAAAAACCCAACTTCTTTGCTCTTCCGCTAACCCTCTTAAATAGGGAAACTACAAATAACACAAGAAAATGAATAAAATCACTCATAACCTTTCAAACCACAAAGGAGAAGAAAAAAAGCATGAATCGTATTTTGCTAACCAAAATAAAAAATCGTGTAACAGATACCAAACGCAGACCTGCCTACTCTCCCGAAAAAATCGGGAGACTCCCGATTTAGGCCTGTTTCTTCCGACCTCTCAATTAGGCTTTGAATTCTCCCGATTTTGATCAATGAAACCTACGAAAAAATAAAAATGTGAAGTTATTCCGTGTTATACATGTTTCGGGCTTTTAGACGCGTAGGCTGAGTATGCCTTCCGGTGCCGCCAAACGTCTTTGCTTCGGCTGTTGTGATTGGTTTACTCAGATACAGTGTCCAATTGCTAAGCTTGAAAGACTGCGTGCTCGGCTCAGCTGTGGTCGCGACCATCTGTTCATCGCGTTTGCAATGGCGGGTAAAAAGGAAGGGACACGTTTGCATGAAACGGACGAGGATGAAATTGAATCAACATCTACAGCACCAAAGAAGATTCAGAAGAAAGTGAAATACATGCAGAAATGGAAAGCTGAGTACCATACAATGTTCGAGAACTTGGAGAAGTCAGTGAAGGGCGCCTATTTCGCTCACTGTGGGATTTGCCACCGCGATTTCTTAATCTCTCACGGTGGAAAACACGCAGACCTGCCTATTCTATCGAAAAATTTGGGAGACTCGATTTAGGCCTGTTTCTTCCCACCAGGGCGTTGGCCCGCGCCCCCCCCCCCCCCCCCCCCCCCCCCCCCCCCGACCCAGGCCTGTTGTTCAGCAGAATCTCCCGAATTGGCCTTGGGGGGGTAGGCAGGTCTGCAAACGCTTGGAGACTATCAAAACAAACATGCAACACGTGCACAATGCTCCAAGACCATTTACATGATTTAGCTAATTGACAATAAAAAATAAACATACCAAAATGGCAACGTGCACAGCAAGAAAAAGTAATATGCTGAACTGTCAAAAACAAAAACACTTAAAGAAACTCCGGTGTCAAGGAAGACGACGCGCTGTGCCATCTTCTGTGGATGCTCATATGGCTCTAAAGTCCAAATTCTGAGGCACACAGGCAGTTGCAGGTGGGCAAGGATCTTTCCGGCGATGGAGAGTAGGAATATTCTTCTGTAATTCCCACAGTCTGCCCTAGAGCCTTTGTTTTTGCACAGAGCCACTGTTGTCGCATCACAAAGATTGGCTGGCATTTTTTCCTCCTCTCAGATACTGGTAAGAACATCATGAAATGCCTCCAAGGCCTGATCGCTAAGTGCCCTAGTGTGTGCATGTGTGTGATCGTGTGTGTGTGTGTGCGTGCACGCGCACACTTTATCACATATTAATGACCTTTGACATAGGTGCAATATGCATTTTCTCTTAAGTGTGATTTTTTGACTCACATGCTAAGCAAAAGTGAGTCTATGTACTGAGCCGTGTCGTCCGTCCGTCCGTCCAGGCGTAAAAAACTTGGATTTTTCTCGGAGACTATTAAGTCTATCAACACCAAATGTGGCATGATGGTGTATGATGACAAGGCCTCAAAAAACATACATAGTGACTTGACCTTGCTTCAAGGTCAAGGTCACAGGAGCCATAAATGTGGTCTAAAAAACAGTCATTTTTCACATTTTCCCAATTTTCTCCCATGTTATTGAGAATGGCGACCTTAGCTACAAGTGGTATATAGGTCAAAGCAAGCCCTATCTTTTGATACCAGTTTGGTTGACCTTGCTTCAAGGTCAAGGTCACAGGAGCTCTTCAAAGTTGGATTGTATACATATTTTGAAGTGACCTTGACCCTGAACTATGGAAGATAACTGTTTCAAACTTAATAATTATGTGGGGCACAAGTTATACTTTCATCATGAGACACATTTGTTCACATATCATCAAGGTCAAGGTCACTTTGACCCTTATGAAATGTGACCAAAATGGGGTAGTGAACCACTAAAAGTGACTATATCTCATGGTAGAAAGTGCCAATAAGCACCATTGTGCTTCCTATGTCTTGAATTAACAGCTTTGTGTTGCATGACCTTGGATGACCTTGACCTTGGGTCAAGGTCACATGTATTTTGGTAGGAAAACTGTGTAAAGCATTTCTTTGTGTATGATGTCATTGGTAGGTTTAGTTGTTTGACCTTGACCTTGAAGGTCACCTGAAGGTCAAGGTCATATAAAGGTCAAGGTCAAGCATGTGAGTCGTATGGGCTTTGCCCTTCTTGTTAAAAGTGTATTTTGAAAGAAAGATATTATTGAAGGAGGAGTATATTGACAAGGGGAGAAAATAGCAAAACCACAACAAGAAAACAGAAGCTGAGTGCGAGTCAGTGTGCTAAACAGCACGGTGTTGAGTGGTCATGGGATAGCTCTGCACTTCTCTTTGTTTACCTCATGTTTCATGACTTTCTTGATACCTAATGTGAATGAGAAACTGTAGCAACGTGCATGTATCAAATTCTGAATGCAAATCTGCCAAGAGCCCAAGAACACTGTGCATGCTGACAATGACTTTTTGGAACATGTCATTAATGGGGATGAAAGCTGGCTGCATGGGTATGACCCAGAAACCTAATGTGACGTACCCTCCACTTTAATTTGCTCAATTTGTAAATTCTTCTTTCTAGGGGTATACGTGGAGGGGGTCAACTATATAATTCATTCTCTCCCACTCTCTCACTGTTCACATAACATGACACAGTGTACGTTAATGATTTTTGACTCACATGCGAAGCAAAAGTGAGTCTATGTACTCACCCGTGTCGTCCGTCCGGGCGTAAAAAACTTAAACGTTGGATTTTTCTCGGAGACTATTAAGTCTATCAATACCAAATGTGGCATGATGGTGTATGATGACAAGGCCTCAAAAAACATACATAGTGACTTGACCTTGCTTCAAGGTCAAGGTCACAGGGGCCATAAATGTTGTCTAAAAAACAGCCATTTTTCACATTTTCTCAATTTTCTCTGAAGTTTTTGAGATTGGATACTTCACATATATATGGTATATAGGGCAAAGTAAGCCCTATCTTTTGATACCAGTTTGATTGACCTTGCTTCAAGGTCAAGGTCACAGGAGCTCTTCAAAGTTGGATTGTATACCTATTTTGAAGTGACCTTGACCCTGAACTATGGAAGATAACTGTTTCAAACTTAATAATTATGTGAGGCACATGTTATACTTTCATCATGAGACACATTTGGTCACATATCCTCAAGGTCAAGGTCACTTTGACCCTTATGAAATGTGACCAAAATGGGGTAGTGAACCACTAAAAGTGACCATATCTCATGGTAGAAAGTGCCAATAAGCACCATTGTGCTTCCTATGTCTTGAATTGCTTTGTGTTGCATGACCTTGGATGACCTTGACCTTGGGTCAAGGTCACATGTATTTTGGTAGGAAAAATGTCTAAATCATTTCTTAGTGTATGATGTCATTGCTAGGTTTAGTTGGTTGACCTTGACCTTGAAGGTCACCCGAAGGTCAAGGTCATGTAAAGGTCAAGGTCAAGCATGTGAGTCGTATGGGCTTTGCCCTTCTTGTCTTTAATGAAGTTAAATCATGAAACAAGATGAATTTTATAACCCAAAGAATTGAGTCAATCACTCAAATTAGTCAGTCTACCTTCAGACTGAACGTGTATGGTTACTCTCCCTACACCAACTCAAAAAGTACAATTTCAAGACAACAAGTCTCTTACGTAGACACGATGGGCGACGCTAGCTGTTTCAGGATTTCAAAAGTCATTTGAAGTGTACTTACAAGAGAGTCTCTCCAGGCTGACGTGTGACGCTAATTCAGAAGCGCGTCACAGATGAAATTTCGTGCACATTATTCTGGTCGCTCCGACCAACACACACAATCTCTCTCACAAGGCTAATCCTTAGAGAGAGATTAGAAAGGCCATAACTCGTTGTGTTCACTCACAACGTACCACAACACATGACCACCACCTGTGTGGATTTAAATTTGAACACTGACACTCAGCCCAGCGTTTTGCGTAGACTGAGGGAAATTCTCCATACGATGAACAACATCAGGACTCAGTGTAGATTGTTCTTTCCTCCTGAAGATGGACTCTGGTCTTCAATCATCAATCAGATGATGGGGAATCAGTCTTTAAAAGGTTTCTTCTCCATACCTCGACTGCCTCGCGTGATCAATGAGCGTCAATTTGATCTGGCCTCGTAGTACAATAGGCTGTGCGCGCACGCACATGGAGATACGGTTCTTAGTTCAGGATTTTCAATGGAGATTCTTTTACGTGTTATCCCTGCACACGGAGTGGCTACTCTTCACACGTAGACTTCACGTCTTTCCGGCTCGCAAGCCTCAGTGCACACTGAATCTAAACTCTCCTGCATTGACTTACATGAACCACAACAAAACCCACACGTGACCAGCCTCAGCCAATCAGATCGTCAGGAATGGGGTCAGTGTCCCAGTAACGGCTTCTAGCTAGTTGCGCCAAACGTTGGGTTTTAAAACCTAGACATAACCCAGACAGATAGTTCACGAAAGGTTAGACTGGTAATTCCTGTCAGACATTGTATTTTAAACAGGACAGAAAAGTAGGACGCCAATCGTCACGTACACGTCTACCTCGCCCTGCTAACGGCTTTAACTGCTCAACGCCAACTCGCGTTTTCAAAAACGCATAGAGAATATAACACATTTCACACATAAGAATTATAATTTAGGGGTAGATCCGTCACACCTAAACAGTCCTCATACTGAAAAGGCCATGGTCACCACACCCCAAGATCTGCATTCATTGTTCCATTTGACACAGCAAGACTTTGGTGGCAATTTGATGCATGTTGAAGTCAGAATTGCCTGAACTTGGCCATAACTGATTCCAAATGTTTCAGCATTGTCTGGAATGGTTCTCTGGAGACCATGGAAGGGAATTCTTGGATTATCACATTTGTCCTTTTGATAACTTAGTATACCATAAGTATTTGTGGTACAGTCATTACCATGATTTTAGACAGTTTGGTAAGGTCTTGTGACCAATATGGCTGCTAATATATAAAACATATATAATTAAATTTTGTAAATAACTCAGAAAGGCTGTTATATATTTACATGACATTTTCTTTGCATGTGCATCATAAATTGACAATGATAAGAAACCACAGGTCTCAAACATTTTTTTAAGGGAGGGAGAGAGTTCTGCATGTGACATTTTCAGTCATGCAATTTGACATCAATTTGGGAGTAACATCCAAGTTTGTTACCTTTGTAAAACAAGACAGAAAAAAATTTTCATACAAAAAGTGTGGTTCATGTCATTTCTGAATATATATCACACTTCACTGCAACATTTGCAGGCAAATGAAGCAAACTTTGCCTTGCAATCCACAAAATAAGGCAGCAATGTGATGGAAAAAGAACAAATTTAGAAAACTGCTGTGGAAAACAGATCTGCATGCACTGGTACCTCCCTCATCAACTGGATGATTTAATTTCAGATTTGACATATGAAAGATGCTGAATCACCACCTCCATGATGCTATGATTCATCTGCTTCCCCAGCAGCAGCAGCAACCCTTTTTTCCTCCTCTTTGATATGAATGTTTTATTCATGTTTAATTAGGCTTTTTTTTCCAGACCCTCATACATAAAATTATATTTCAAAGAGCATTTTCTGTGCAGCTTGAGCTTTGACCCTCAGAATAACTGTATAGACAGATGGCTGGAGATCATTTCTATGGCTAAAACTCATTTTGTGTCATTTTGATGAAAATTGATGTTCATTTTAGGTTGAACCTTTCCTTAATTAAAGAATTTTCCCTTCATTTTTGCAAATCTGATTATTAAAGGCTGTCCTGAACGTGCATTATGGGCAAGCATTTCTTGGCCATGTTTGAAACATCCATGCCACTCACAGATTAATGTTTTGCCTGAAGCATATTCACAACATGCCTGCTGAAGCAATTGTTGTGTTTCCAATGTGTTTTTCCCAATATTAACCCAGGATTTGATCCATGTTCATTGCTCAAGTTTCTCATTCATGATTGGCAGCAAGAACATGAAACACATGGTAAACAAAAAAGCGCGGCGCGGTCCCATGTCCACTCAGCACTGTGCTGCTTAGCACACTGACTCACAAGGCTGCCATGCCAGGTAGTGTCCCCTGGCACTGCACTGCTGTACTGTGTTCCTTCTCTGTGCCGTGGTGCGTGTTTGGGAACCTTTTTAATGGCACCTTCATAGTGGTTTGCCTGACACTTGTCATGATTCTTCTGTGCCCTTCAAAATTTGTCCTTGGTCAACTTTTTAAACTGACAAATTATTGATAATATATCATAATGGTAAATTTCAAAAATAAAATGCATTTTTATTTGCTGTTTATGGACTTATGAACTGTATATTTTGCCTAGCCATAATTATAAATAAGTTTTCCTTAGATCTGAAATACCTGTTGTGTGAGAAAGCATTACTTATGCTGCTTTTAACCATTGCTCAAAATTAGGTCAACAGTTTGTTCTGAACTCAGTAGAATGGATATGTGGAGAAAACTACTAATGTTACAACAATGGCAGAGGGTCTGTCCACATGGCTTGACAGTCTTTTCTTTTCTCTATCCTCAGAAGGAAAAGGAAGGAGTGCCAGTGCTCTACCCCTGACAACAGCTCTGACGACAGATATGATGCCTGTGATGTGGATGATTCCCTAGTCTCAGGTTGGTTATTCTTGCCTCACTCCTTCGGCACTCCTATTGTTTTTTGAGAATCATATGCACCCTGTGCTGCACCAGTACTTTCCTCATCAGCCAGAATACTGTGGTCTTTGTGCTTAAGGGCTTGCACTCACACAGCCAGCCCCAAGCCACACTTACGTGCCACTGGGAGGCATCTTGAAAATACACCTATGGAAGACATCAAGCCTATCAGGGCAGTATGTGTTTCCTCCATTTCCAAAGGGAGGCAGCTTCCACAGCATTTGGTAGCGTCTTTATCCCTGCATCGGCTTGTATTGTCTCAGATACTGAGCCTGAAACTTTCAAGCTGTGTTTTCCCATGCAGAAAGATGAACTCTAGAGCTTGCCAATTCCAGTATGCATTGGTTTGAAAACTGATTTTGTAATTAAAATGGGGATAAAACATATTACTCCTTTCCGACGCCAATCAATTTGGAAAGGCGGAAACTATCCTCTCCTTCTGCTTGTTTTTGTTATGGGGGTAAAGGCTGTCTTTAAGTACACTTTGGCAGGTTGTCCAATAAATCTTCCAAAGTACATCTAATATCATAATAGGGACCTACAGGTGCTGGCTGAGGCAGTGAAAGAGTGCTGTACAAGAGCCAGTGAGAGAAAGGAAGCAGACCCAATCCTTCTTGAGTTTGTCGGGGAAGGGGAAATAGTGTGAGAGTTGCCATTGGCATAGATTCAAAGACTTTCAAATGACCAGATAGGGAATGGCAGCTGACTTGGAGGGTGGACTGGATCCATTCTGTAGTCAGCATTCAGTCATTATTATCAATGTTTTAAAAGAAATGACATCCATAATTCTCAGCAGGCAGGCAGTGCTACAGGAGAATGTTACTGAGAAGGCATATGAGCCATCATTTCCATACCTGCTGTAGCCATCATTTCCATACCTGCTGTAGCCACCATTTCCATATATATCTGCTGCAGCCACCATTCTCACATCTTCTGTAGCCACCATTGCTATACTTTCTGTAGCCACCATTCCCACACCTTCTGTAGCCATCATTCCCATTCCTGCTATAGCCACCATTCCCATATCTGCTGTAGCCACCATTCCCATACCTGCTATAGCCATCATTCCCATACCTGCTGTAGCCACCATTCCCATACCTGCTATAGCCATCATTCCCATATCTGCTGTAGCCACCTTTCCCATACCTGCTGTAGCCACCATTCCCATACCTGCTGTAGCCACCTTTCCCATACCTGCTGTAGCCACCATTCCCATACCTGCTGTACGCCACCATTCCCATACCTGCTATAGCCATCATTCCCATTCCTGCTATAGCCACCATTCCCATATCTGCTGTAGCCACCATTCCCATACCTGCTGTAGCCACCATTCCCATTCCTGCTGTAGCCACCATTCCCATACCTGCTGTAGCCACCATTCCCATACCTGCTGTAGCCATCTTTCCCATACCTGCTGTAGCCACCATTCCCATACCTGCTGTAGCCACCTTTCTCATACCTGCTGTAGCCACCTTTCCCATACCTGCTGTAGCCACCTTTCCCATACCTGCTGTAGCCACCTTTCCCATACCTGCTGTAGCCACCTTTCCCATACCTGCTGTAGCCACCATTCCCATACCTCCTGTAGCCACCTTTCCCATACCTGCTGTAGCCACCATTCCCATACCTGCTGTAGCCACCTTTCCCATACCTGCTGTAGCCACCTTTCCCATACCTGCTGTAGCCACCATTCCCATACCTGCTGTAGCCACCTTTCCCATACCTGCTGTAGCCACCATTCCCATACCTCCTGTAGCCACCTTTCTCATACCTGCTGTAGCCACCTTTCCCATACCTGCTGTAGCCACCTTTCCCATACCTGCTGTAGCCACCATTCCCATACCTGCTGTAGCCACCTTTCTCATACCTGCTGTAGCCACCTTTCCCATACCTGCTGTAGCCACCTTTCCCATACCTGCTGTAGCCACCATTCCCATACCTGCTGTAGCCACCTTTCCCATACCTGCTGTAGCCACCATTCCCATACCTGCTGTAGCCACCTTTCCCATACCTGCTGTAGCCACCATTCCCATACCTGCTGTAGCCACCTTTCCCATACCTGCTGTAGCCACCATTCCCATATCTGCTGTAGCCACCATTCCCATACCTGCTGTAGCCATCTTTCCCATACCTGCTGTAGCCACCATTCCCATACCTGCTGTAGCCACCTTTCCCATACCTGCTGTAGCCACCATTCCCATACCTGCTGTAGCCACCATTCCCATACCTGCTGTAGCCACCTTTCCCATACCTGCTGTAGCCACCTTTCCCATACCTGCTGTAGCCACCATTCCCATCCCTGCTATAACCACCATTCCCATACCTGCTGTAGCCACCTTTCCCATACCTGCTGTAGCCACCTTTCCCATACCTGCTGTAGCCACCTTTCCCAAACCTGCTGTAGCCACCTTTCCCATACCTGCTGTAGCCACCTTTCCCATACCTGCTGTAGCCACCTTTCCCATACCTGCTGTAGCCACCATTCCCATACCTGCTGTAGCCACCTTTCCCATACCTGCTGTAGCCACCATTCCCATACCTCCTGTAGCCACCAGCAAAATAGTGTGCTCACCCTCACATTTCCCTTCTCAAACTCTTTTGTAAATTACGAATCTTGTAGCACACTGTAACATGGTTATAGTAATGTAACTCTTTTTTTACCCGCTGACCCTAAATCATTTTTGATCATGTCAAAAAAAGAAGGGGGGAAAAAAGAAACTGACAGTGAACAACAGACTGCATGCTGTTCCATCTTCCCTGCCCTATGAAAACTCGGGGAATCTACTATTTAAGTTTTAAAAGCATTTTAAGTTAAAGAAAGATTGGATTATGTTAAAAAAAGAAGAGAAAAAAATCAGGTTGGCCTACTGACCCCCTTTTTTTCATGTTACCTCAACCACAACTCATTTTTTGGGGTGGGTGGCTTAACCCTTGTATGCAGCCTTGAGCCAGCATCAGGTTAGAATACTCCCCAGGGAGTGGAGTTGTGTACATCTTATCTGTGTGTTGTCAGTTGCTTGTGGAGGGATTGATCAAGCCACCCAGTGAACAGGGTAAAGTGTAAAGCAGTTTGGGACCCAAAAATGGAGGACAAATTGCTATATAAAACCACATTTTTACTTTTACCTCTGCCACACAATCATCACCTGATCCTTAAATCTAGACCAGTGACTTGAAAGAGGAAAACAAATGATTGAGGCCATCACTTTGATGGCTGCTAGGGGCCATTTAGGACTGGGTACAGTATGGGTTTTGGGGAGATTGTATGTTGAGTTGTAATAAGGGATCGAGGATACTCCACAGTTTATTTGACATGAAACGGGTTTTGATTACTGTACAGATCCCGGTCTAGTGTCCTTCTCTGATCTTCTCTTCAGAGCTGCCACCTGATGGGATGGAGGAGTCAGATGAGGAGCTGCCTGACTCCCACGAGCCATGCCTCCTGAAAGATGCACCGAGATTTGGAGGCTTCCGAATCTCAGATGTGACCATATCCTCATCCTTCCAGCCTCATATGCAGCCCCACAATTGTGCTCCATCCTCAGCATCTTCTGCAAGAGTAACATCTAGAGCTTCCACCTCCTCTCCAAGTTCAGATGGAGATGGTAATGATGTGGCTGTAAACATGCCATCAGGATCCACTGGTGGAAACCAGTCAATCAGCCTCTCTCACCATCAAAGTGATGCACCCCCTCAAGGGGACATAGCACCCCACCCTAGAGCTGGAGCACCAAGTCCAGGGAATGAGACACTCCACATGTATGGCAGTGACCCAGGCACAACAGGTTCACGGTGCACCGTGGAAGTGCCACAGAGATGGAGCACCACACGGCACACTTTCCAGCAAATGCATCCCTGTCATCACCAAGCAGCTGGTGAAGAAGCTTCTCCTCAGCAGACAACCACACAGGTGTTGGCACAACCAGGTTTCTCAGGAACAGAACCTTCCAGTGCAACTCAAGGTGTTTTACAAGAAGTGCCAGAGCACAACACAGAGATGTGTGGCCAACAGTACATGGCTTTGGAGAAAGATTTCCAGCAGCAGTTACACCAGAGTGGCTCATTCAGGAACAGGAGAGCAGGAGAGGATTGCAAGGTTTCCTTGCTTCCTCATCAACCTTCATCTGTGGAGGGGATGGGGCAGAGGAGTGGTAAGCTCATTGCCAGCTGCAACGTGAGAAAACGCAGCTGCTCTGTGGACGGGGGCAGTTCTGCCCTCAGGCAGCCAGAGTCTGATAGGAGTGTGTGCAAACTCAGGAGAGTGTAACTGTTTATTGCAAGCTGGCTTTTCCTTCAGATTGGCATCAGAATACTTTACAGCAGCTGTATAATTCTGACTTGGGTCTCAGTCCTGATTGCAGGGGTCAGCTGGAGTAATGGGCTTTATTTGCACTGTCACTGGATAAGTACATACAGGCAGTCTGAATCATTCATTGATATATTGCTGCCAAGACACTACACTGTATGAGGGGAGAAATGGGAAGTGTAGACTAGTGAAGCAGGGTTTGAATGCCAGGCCTACTTGGATGAAAAATGCTGAGCATCTCAAAGACAGTGAGTGCGTTTGTTAGGCAAGTGGCTCTCCTCAATGGCTAGTCGAGGACTAATGAGTGAAAAACGTAGGCAACAACTACCTCTCGAGATTCTACAGCTAACGAATGCACCCAGTGTTGCTGCAGTGTTCTTGTTGTTTTTCTCAAGATACCTGCTGCTTTCATCAGTCACTCACTCTCAACCCCTGGTCAGAACAATCTTTGGCGTGCCAGGCTGGATGCTGCAAATGGTCCCCCATTTGTTTTGGTCTTGGATTGCATGGAAAAAAGGGTGGGGATGTCCATACTGGTCCATTGTTTGACGCTGTCCATCCAGGATTTCCTTTGCCGTCCTTGCTTCCTCCCTCCCGCAGCTGTGCCCTGGAGCACTGTTTTTGCAAGGCTGTCATGCCGTTAGGTGTGGCCATACCATCTCGGCTTTCTCCGCCTGACAGTTGATAGCAGGGGTTTTTGTTTGCCAGCCCCTGATGCGATTTGCTGCCAGATGAAATCATTGATTTTTCTGTCTCTGTAGGAAATGTTCAAGATCCTCCTGAGGCAGTTCAGTCAAAAGCCTGAATGTGGTGCTATGTCTCTGCCTTCCATCAATACTGCCTTCCATCAATACTGCCTTCCATCAATACTGTACTTTTCATTTGTTGAGAGGGTGATGTGTCTCTTGAGGTTATAAGATTGTATGGAATGAATGGAACCTATTTACCCCATACTTGTGAAATCATCTGATGGATTAAATTGTTGTGCTGAATACATCATGTATCAAATGTGATCAATAATTGGACCATCAGAATATTGGAGCCCTTGATATCTTGTGTGGTATTATCTGTGTTTTGTGATGTCCATTCCACAGTGTGATTACAGCGAACTCTGAAACATTTTCTTAGTGTTTCCATATATTCTTACATTACACTGTAGTGGTAACTATGTTGTTGGAGATTAGCATAAAGAAATGAATTGTGATGTTGTCAAATAACATGTATGACATTTGCAAAGTTTTGTTGTTTAACGTTGCAAAAATGTTAAAGATTTGGACACATGGGCTTCTCTTCCAAGACTAATATCAGGCCAGAGCAGCCAGATGCCCCCCTCATCATCTGGAGCCCCTGGCTACTGGCTCTTGGGGCCTGCTATAGTCACTCAGCCAAGGGCAGCCCCAAGCAGCCAAAGAGGCTACAGGGAGCATCAGGAGTGGGCCGGATAACTCCAATTCAAACCACCCTGGAAGATCAAACCCATCCCATGTGCAACAACATATCTACCACTCAACATATATCTACAACAACATATCTACCACTCAACATATATCTACAACAACATATCTACCACTCAACATATATCTACAACAACATATCTACCACTCAACATATATCTACAACAACATATCTACCACTCAACATATATCTACAACAACATATCTACCACTCAACATATATCTACAACAACATATCTACCACTCAACATATATCTACAACAACATATCTACCACTCAACATATATCTACAACAACATATCTACAACTCAAACAGAAAATCAACACCTCATCACTCACTCACCATTTCTTCTGGAAAGGCATTGAATCTTGCCAGAATGTTCAACAAATGACAAATGAAGTGACATACACTACAGAACCATTTACCAGTCACTCTTCCCTACTTGCCTCCTCTCCTCCCTCCCACCCCTCACCACCCCCATTCACTAATCCTAACCATTACATGCATTTTGTGAGGCATTTTCTAGTTGAGTTTAGGAATTCCACAGAAAAGATATGTTTAATAATGCATTAGATTGCTAGAAAAGAGGCCACAGAGGATAAGTGCAGCAGGAAAACGCCGGCTGCCCAGAACCCCCTTGCCCAGATATTCGCAAGTCCAATGTGTGCCAGAGTGTGTCAGTGTCAGTCATGGACTGGCCTACACAACCACCAGAGGGCATGATGCTCAGATACAAGGAGCCATCAGCCATCATCGTGTGGAGAAAGGTTGTTTCATTTTGCTGATAGGATTTGCACTTTGCTGCCTGCTGTCATGAAAGAAGAAGTGCTGGTGTTTGCATACCAAGTGCAGAAATAATTATGGATTGTTATTTTTTTTGGGGGGTGGGGGGTGGGTTTGTTATTGCAGATTTGGTTACTGATTATGCTGTAGTAGTATGCATATCGTGGAGGTATAGAACATCATTTGAGATATAAGGTTGATGATTCTTTCCATGAGAGATGGAAATGTTGTGGATTTTCCATAACAGATGAAATAATGAATATTGAATGATTTAACAAATGTCATGTATGGAAGATGGAGAAGTTTATATCATGCCTGTGTACACAAAAAGGTACACAAAAAGGCTTTGTTGTTTTGCAGCCCATGTCTGCTCAATATAGTGATACCAAAAGTCTGGGGTATCATTTTTGTGTCTTAAATGGAATTTTCTCTGAAATGGTAATTGTTTTACCATTAGCTGATGTGATTCAGCTTTGCTGTATGCGATACTTCAGACATAACTGCCAGGTGCTCAATAAGTGATCTGAAAGACCATTTGAACTTCCAAAACTGTCACATGCTCAAGAGGTGCTGGTGAATGCAGTCATACAGGTGATTCAATTGACTTATATTTTGTGTAGGCTTGCAGTGGTCATCAAGAAACCTGAAGAAGCGTTTTTGGTGTATTGAAATTTAATTACCCAATGATCTCTTTGTGGCTGACAGTATTAAAATTGCCCTTGTTCAACATACAAAGAGAGACAGTGCTGACCGGCAACTCAAAATCTCTGTTCTAAATAGCTGCAGTCAGTGATATAATCTGCATTGTATATTTATAATATTATCTTGAGTGTCCTGAAGGAAATGAAAGGAAAGTGGGAGTTAGGAAGGGAGGGAATATTATATATGTTTTAAAAGTATTGTGTTTCTAAACTTATTTTGGTTTTAACCTGTGAATAATGCATGATTTTGTTTGCTTGGTTTTGAGTGAATCCTTGTCTTGTTTAGTAAAAATATCCATCATTATTATTTCTCAGTGTTCTTTGTGTATGCATCAATGCAAAACCTCCTTTATGGGTGTCAAAGTAGAGGAAAGACCGATAAAATATCATGACTATGACTCTGGCCCTTAAGTACTACCAACATCAGTTCTGCAATTTCCTAAGAAAGAAATAAAGCAGCATACTCATTTCACCATGGAGGGGAGGGGGCAGACAAGATACCCATGCATTCCAGGGGCAGTGAGGGACAGGCCTTGAGTTCTGCATGCAAACATGTAAGAAGATTGAGAACATTTAATGCTTCTCTTTCTTGTTTACTGAAGAATTTGAATTTATGAGGAAACGGAATAATTTAATGTTATATCACTTTATTAGAGAGGATAATGGAACCAAAATCTTGGATGTTTCCCATCACAAATCTGTCCCACCCTGGACCGTTTTTGACTCGCATGCGAAGCAAAAGTGAGTCTATGTACTCACCCTTTTCATCCGTCCTGGTGTCTGTGAAAACTTTAACGTTGGATTTTTCTCGGAGACTATTAAGTCTATCAACGCCCAATTTGGCATGATGATGTATAATGACAAGGCCTCAAAAAACATACATAGTGACTTGACCTTGCTTCAAGATCAAGGTCGCAGGAGCCGTAAATGTTGTCTAAAAACAGCCATTTTTCACATTTTCCCAATTTCCTCTCAAGTTTTTGAGATTGGATACTTGACCTATATATGGTATATAGGGCAAAGTAATCCCTATCTTTTGATATCAGTTTGATTGACCTTGCTTCAAGGTCAAGGTCACGAGCTCTTTAAAGTTGGATTGTATACATACTTTGAAGTGACCTTGACCCTGAACTATGGAAGATAACTCTTCCAAACTTCATAACATTGTAGTACACATGTTATACTTTCATACTAGGTCACCCGTGTCGTCCGTCCGGGCGTCCGTCCGAGCGTCCGGGCGTCCTGTAATCCGTTAAAAACTTTAACGTTGGATTTTTCTCAGAGACTATTAAGTCTATCAACACCCAATTTGGCATGATGGTGTACAAGGCGTACAAAAACATACATAGCTTCAAGGTCAAGATCACAGGAGCTCTTTAAAGTTGGATTGTATACATATTTTGAAGTGACCTTGACCCTGAACTATGGAAAATAACTCTTCCAAACTTCATAACATTGTAGTACACATGTTATATTTTCATACTAGGTCACCCGTGTCGTCCCTCCGGGCGTCCTGTCGTCCGTAAAAAACTTTAACATTGGATTTTTCTCGGAGACTATTAAGTCTATCAACACCCAATTTGGCATGATGGTGTATGATGACAAGGCATACAAAAACATACATAGTGAATTGACCTTGCTTCAAGGTCAAGGTCACGGACCGTAAATGTTTAAAAAACAGCCATTTTTCACATTTTCCCAATTTTCTCTGAAGGTCAAGGTCACAGGAGCTCTTCAAAGTTGGATTGTATACATATTTTGAAGTGACCTTGACCCTGAACTATGGAAGATAACTGTTTCAAACTAAATAATTATGTGGGGCACACGTTATACTTTAATCATGAGACACATTTGGTCACATATCATCAAGGTCAAGGTCACTTTGACCCTTATGAAATGTGACCAAAATGGGGTAGTGAACCACTAAAAGTGACCATATCTCATGGTAGAAAGTGCCAATAAGCACCATTGTGCTTCCTATGTCTTGAATTAACAGCTTTGTGTTGGATGTATTTTGGTAGGAAAAATGTGTAAAGCATTTCTTAGTGTATGATGTCATTGCTAGGTTTAGTTGTTTGACCTTGACCTTGAAGGTCACCTGAAGGTCAAGGTCATGTAAAGGTCATGGTCAAGCATGCGAGTCATATGGGCTTTGCCCTTCTTGTTTAATGTATGAATGAAGACTGTCAGGTAACAGCTTAGTAGTCATTTGAAAGAAAACAGCTTTTAGATTATGCATGCCCAACACATTCCCTGTAACAAAAGCAGGACATTTTGATTGAATCTTCCTGAAACCACCTAGACAGACACTTCACAGCACTGGGGAAATAAAAAAGCTTTACGGAGTCTTCAGTTTGATAAGGTTTCCCATGGCTTCTATTACATTTATTTGAATGTAAGATGGGATATTGCTAATAAAATTTGACTTTTAACCCTTACACTCGCAATATAAAAACAAAAATCCACTTGGGCTCTGTGCTGACAAGATTGCCAGTTTCAATCATGGGACCTCTACCTTTTTCTTCAGCTTGCATCTCCCAAACTATCCACCACCATGACATAGCAAATCCCTTTACAAAACAAGCTACATGATCATTGCAATTTTTTCAAAATATGTTGTCAATATTTGACATTGTCAAACATCAAAATTTCATTTTTATTTTGACAGAATCAAACAGACAAAAAGGAGATGAATGCAAGAGAAAACTATTAGGGGATGCTGTGGAAATTACATGAAGTAGGAATAATATTATGTATTATGAAGTAGGAATGACATTACCCACAATCTTATTTCCATTCAATAGCTAAATGTGGAAATGTTTAGTGTGAACTTGACAAATCTGAGAGTAAAGCAAAGAAGAACAGCAAATGGGCTTGTTCAAATCTGATCACTGCTACAACTCATGATAAAGAACAAGAAAGGAAACGTGTAACCAGTTAAAAAAGGGAATAATCCAACTTTGACTAAAGACAAATTTTAACCATACATACATATAGAATGATCGTCCACATGTTCTGACTACTGCCCTTGACCCATGCAGTGCTACACCACATTGCTTTTCATCACTGGCTTAGGATTAATAACACTTTTGGGGTTAAGTATAGTTGTATCAGAATTTTATCCCTCCAGGTTTACTGGAGGTCCTACAGACTTTATCTGTCAGTGTGTGTGTGTGTGTGTGTGTGTGTGTGTGTGTGTGTGTGTGTGTGTGTGTGTGTGTCTGTCTGTCTGTCTATCTGTCTGTCTGTCTGTCCCGACTTAACGGCTGATTTCTCAAAAACTACTGGACGAATTTCCTTGACATTTTGCACATTTACTGGAAGTTAGGTCCGATTGAATGTATCAAATTTTCAGAATCGAGGTTTGAAAAGAAAGTGGTTTTTTAAGGTCGTAAACTCGAAAATCCCCCCCTAAAATGTCAATTGACGGAATGGCGAAGTGCAAAATGTGTGACGTGATCAATAACGTGACGTAATTTTATCTGTATGTCTGTCTGTCTGTCCCGACTTAATGACTGATTTCTCACAAACTACTGGACGGATTTCCTTGACATTTGCACACTTACTGGAAGTTAGGTCCGATTGAATGTATCAAATTTTCAGAATCGAGGTTTGAACAGAAAGTGATTTATTTAGGTCGTAAACTCGAAACACCCCCCCCCCCTCCCTCCTAAAATGTCATTTGACGCAATGGCGAAATGCGTGGCCTATTTGAGATCAAGTCAAACAGAGTTATCTTTTCCTACTTTCAACAAAACAATGGCTTCTTCGTATGTTGAGCGTCTACCAGCAGACGCAAAAAAGCGGTACTACGAGAAGATTATTGACGTTGATGGGTTAGATCCGTATGAAATACCAAACAGTTCGTGGCCTGTCAACAAAAACCAGTTGCCGGACATAAACCACGCCAGGATTGTACAATATTTTGGGCTGCGTACCACTTATCCTCTTGGTCTAAACACCAAAGCGTAGTTGAGTGATTGGTGGTTTGGGTGTTTAGAGGGTACGCTTGTCGGCTTTCGGGGGTGATCCGATGGTCTGGATGTGTGTACTGTGTGTGTAGAGGTGTGTGTGTGTGTGTGTGTGTGTGTGTTTGTGTGTGTGCGTGTGTGTGTGTGTAGGTGTGGGTGTGTGTATTTGCGTGTGTGTGTATGCACGTGTGTGTGTGTGATATGCTGTTTCTTTCTCCAGAATTCTTGAACTTATATTTGCTCATTTTTGTGGACTATCGTGGTAATTAGCCAGCCAGGACATCCAAGACTATAAGAATGTCTTACGTCATAGCACACGTAATTCTTTTTATAACTCATCTTGATGCTATTTTATTCTTTGCTGAAGAAGTTGCCAAAGGCATCGAAATATTCTAAGAAGTACAAACACAGAAAGACATCTTGTTTTTTGTTTTCTTTCTCTTTTTTGGAAGTATTTTGTGCTGGGTCATACTAGTTCTCCACTGGCACATTTGGTAGAGCGTTGGACTCTTGGTCATGCGTGACCAGGTTCGATTCTGCGCTGAAACTTTTTTTCTCTTTTTTCGAGAGGTTGTGGGTTCGAACCCGACCTGGTTTTTTGTTTTTGTGTGTGTGTTTTTTCCCCCTCTTTTCTCGAGAGGTTGCAGGTTCGAACCCGATCTTCTTCTTCTTTTTTTAATGCCAAAACCTGGAGGTTCAGCGCCAGCAGTTTTTATTTCTGAAGAGCATATTTGGAGGGGTGGGGGTGGAGAAAAGAACAGGCATTGATTCAAACTGAACTTTCGTGCATTTGTCCAACGCATTTCTGTGGTTTTCTGCAGATCATGACCACTTTCCTAGTGGCAGGTCACAAAAGATAGCTGGCCTGGCCTGTAACTGGATTGGTGCATTGAAGCCTGCCTCACACGTCTCTCCCTAAGCAAGTGTTGTGTGGTCTTTTAAATGTAATACATATGTGTGCTTTTTTCGTATCATGTGCTGAAAGGACCCATTGTGCATTACTTAGAAAGTTCATATTTCCAGTTTTAAAGAGAAATGCAATCAGTCCACATTGACGGTTTCAATTAGTTTCATACTACTAACAATTACAGACGAGACCAGATCGAGTGATCTTGGGGTCCTAGAATTGGAAACCCTGCCAATACTTCCGTCATCCACTGCATCCTGATCTGCTGTGCTCTGTCACTCCATTGGACAAGGGAGACCAGGACAAGCCAGCTAGCGTTGACAAACTTCGAATTTCTACCTCACTTTTTATCAAGATCACTGCACGTTGTGGCTCCAGATTCTTCACGATGCACTGGCATATGGTGGTAATCGAAAGCGACTGCCGAGTCACACATCTTGTAGAGGAGCAGACGTTGCCTTTTAGATTTCTTGAGGCTGAGTGGGTACAGTGAGTCTTCATTGCATTGCCTTGAAACCTCCCAGGGACCTCTTTCCTTGCGTGTGCTTTGCCAGTCATCACAATAACATCTTACTTTAAAGTATCTCTACCTTCTTAAGGCATTTCATCGGTTTGAGAGTGAAATTGGGGATAATGGTAGATTTCATTCTGTTGACAGATGTGTTTGGATGTCTTTTCTGATTAAAAAAAAAGTTTAAATGTTTTATGAGCTTTCAAAGGCGTGCATTTTGATCACATCATTCATATAGTCGTTTTATGGTTACATATCCTCCTAGTGATCAACCATGTTTAGCAATTCCACACCAGGCAAAACATAAATAAATGGAATTCAGCTAAGTAAAATTCTAACTTTTTAATGAAACATATTTCCGTTAAAATACATGTACACAAATAAACTAAGAAAACCAAGGTCTTTCCACTTTCAGTAGTATCAGAACAATCCAAAATGAGTATGCAAGAAATGATGTACATTTACTGTGCCATCAAATGGAGATGAAAACTATGATAGGAAATTACATGAAAATTATGTGTGTTTCAGCCGTGCTACTTGCAGGTCATTATAGTCTTGAGCATTGGTGTTGAAATCTTGCTTTGGAATATCTCAGCCTGGACCATGGCAACAAGCGTTTCCATGCACAGTGTCCAAACCAAAGAAAGCACACGAAAGTCAAGCAGACACAGGTGTTCCCAACACGAAGGCAGCGCCCTGCAGGGGACTTACGGGAAAGTGCGCTGCATTCAGGCCTGGACTGGACTGCCACCTCCTGCTGTCCAGATGATCTAACTACTGAGGTCTCTGACAACTTCTGTGACCACTGTCAGTTTATAGATGTCACTCATTAACAATGCTTATCTGGTGATTCCAGTAAGAAGAATCATTCAAGGTGGGCCTTATTACTGTTCTAAGTCTTTTCGGCTACCAGTTTGGGTTTGCACAGTCTAAAGCACAACATCTGGCTTTCCATATTTGAGGTCTTTAATAGAGCAGTCACCACTTAGTCAGGTAATGTGAATAACAGAGGCTGAAATGGGCGTAAACTTCCCACCCATGGCTCAAGACTTAAGGAGAAGGGACGGACTTGACCTTGTGGGTTCCAAAACTAATAACTAGCAGAAAAATCACATAATGCTCTCTGCACGGAAAGACAAATAATTTGACAAATGGCTCGCACAACAGACTTGGGGCAAAGGTGCTACAATGAATGTTCAGTTCTAGAATAATATATATTCGTGTAAACGCATTATACTCAAATATCAAAAGTAAAAACAGAAATACAAATGTATGTAGTGCAAAGTGGAATACATAATTATTTGCACTTTGTGCATTTCACATTGTGTATCGTAAAAGAAGCAAGTGATATTTATCAGACCATGTGATTAAACAGTACCAGTACTCAACATTCAGCAAGATGCTCAAGGTGCAACAAAACGAAACAAAACAGATTTTGAACCGAAATGACCAAAGTCTCCATACTGCGGCCAAGGTATCTATATATCGCACTTGATTCGTGACAAAGAAATCAAGGTCTGCTCGACACGGTTGCAGCTAGAATTGAAAGTTTCCGATCACAGTTCATCATGTAACCAAAGAGGAGATGAAAACTCCAAAAGCAGTCCCCAAAATATGTTCAAGAAAGTGTGCAAGACTGAAAAAGAGGCTGTCAGCGCTGCCACCTCAGACATGAACTCTGCAGCACAGGGACGTAGGAAGAGGAGATCGCAGCATGAATGAAAGGTAAAGGAATAAGAGGTGGGCAAACCAGAGGAACAATAGGAAAAACAAGAGCAGAAGCAAGAGGAGGAGGAGTAGAGGAGACGGAGCAATCGGAGGGGCCGAAAGATAAACTGTAGCATAAGAAACTTCACTCTTACCAGAAACAGAAGGAATTCGCAGCAGGAGCGGGTCCAATACTTGGAACAAAACCGCTAGTTCCGAGATAAGCACACAGATGATTGAAAAATCATTAGCTGATAGTACTGGCATACAGTGAAAAACAACAAAGAACATTCTTGGAATTTAATTCTTTGGAACTTGAATGTGGAGTTGTTGCGATTCGAAAGACAATGTGGGAGAAACATTTTCTGCATTCCAGAAAGGATATAGGTAGCAGGGTGAAATAATTCAGGAAGGAACGTTTCGATAAACATGTTGGGGGAAATGTTGGGCTGAAGTTTGTATGGGGCATTCCTTCTCCCCCAAACACAGCAAGGTTTCCAATGTTTCAAGCTGTGGCCATCCAGTAAGTCATTTACAGTTTGAAGCTCCGTGTCTGACAACAAAAAAGAAAACAAGTAAAATAAATACGTTGGCATCAATGAACAGAACACACACACACACACACACACAGACATATATATGTATACCAATTAACAGTAACAAAATTAATCTGACGAAAAAAATAAGCACAAGAAAACAACGGGTTTCAACATCGTTCTGCTATACTTTCAAAAAGCTACTCAAATTTCATACGAAAAATAAGTTTTACAGGGTTATTATACATGATGATAGCGGGCTGCTTTTATCCAAAAACTGCCGTCACGGATGCCTAGGCTAGCTTGAGCTGCGTCATCGCCCTAAACTATCTGCTAAGTATTCTCGCCAGGGCGTCCTGTCTTCTTTGCCATGGAGTCGGACTCTCAGATCACAGTGGGAAATTTCTTGAAGGAGGAGGAAGAGGTGCTCATGCGGAAGGGGCGTTCTTTTCCAATGGGAGGAAGTTTCGTTTCGGGTTCAGCCGGGTACACTGCCATTTCTGGAGCAGACGCAAGCTCAGCTGGCACAGGACCCAGCTGGTCCGAGGTAGGGGGCGTGTCAGGGCTGGTGTAGGAAAAGTCCATGCTGCGGAGCTTATCCTCTGTCAGGTTCTGGCTGCTGTAGCCACGCTGTTGCATCCGTTGACTTAGAGGAAGATTCTGGGGCAGGCTAATGGACATCACCTCCTGTAAAGAGGAAAGCATTCTGTTTTGTTCTTCACTATGTACTATGTGTTTACGTAAATGATGGTGTATCTGTGTGTATGTGTGTGATAGATTTGTTAACTAATTGTTTGACCAGTTGACGTGGCTGGGTTGGGGTCAAATCTGGATCAGGGTCCAAAATGGCAATATGGCAGACAGACAGATAGACAGACAGACAGACGGACGAATAGAAGGACGGACGGACGGACAGACAGACACACAGACAGACACACAGATACAAAGACAGACAGACAGACACTAAGACAGACAGACTGACACAAAGACAGACAGACAGACAGACACACACACACACACACACACAGACTCACAAACAGACAGACAGACAGACAGACAGACAGACAGACAGACAGACAGACAGACAGACAGACAGACAGACAGACGCACGCAGGCAGGCAGGCACACACACATACTCACACACACACACACACACAGAGAGAGAGAGAGAGAGAGAGAGAGAGAGAGAGAGAGAGAGAGAGAGAGAGACAGACAGACAGACAGACAGAAAGATAGACACACAGATACACAGACAGTCAGACAGACAGACAGGCAGGCAGGTACGCATGCACGCGCGCGCGAGCGCACACACACACACACACACACACACACACAGAGGCAGGCAAACACACAGACACACACACACACACACACGCACGACGGACGGACGGACGGACGGACGGACGGGCGGGCGGGCAGGCAGGCAGGCAGGCAGGCAGACACGCATAGATGAAGTCACTCTGGCACTGGATTACTTGTGTTTTCTACCATCGCACGTTCGTTTGTCCGTTTGTTTGTTTGTCTCTTTCTGCAGCTTTGTATTCTTCACGTCATTATGACATTGAAAAAATCAGAGAATGTAGCATACTGTATTGGGCTTCGATGTCAGGTTGGAGGCACAGGAAGGAAAGAGGAGCTCAAAACATTACGACTTCCTACCGGTGTAGCCAAGGCCTGATATGGTGAGCAGATTTTGCCAAAGCGAGATGTGCGGCGAACGTTGATATCTCCAAACTGGTTGCGGCGTCCCTGTCTGTCCTGGATCTTCCTTGTGAACTCCTGCTCCGCCTTCAGCCCGAGCGTGGTCTGCACAGAACAAGAGTACGTTTCACAGCACGCCTGCCCTAGGAGACCAGGACTTGAAGTGGTGAATGGCTACACTCCTATCTGACAGTTCCTCAAACCCGCGCAGGTGTAGCTCCAATAGATGTGTTGTTGTTTGACTACTGTAAGAATGTTGAAGCTATGTTCACCCTATTAGCTGCTGACTGTCCCCTATTACTTTGGGGTAAAGGAGACTGCAATTTTCGGATAACATAAGACAAGAAAGTGAGCAAAATACACAAAATTACCACATCACGATGTCTTTTTTCAGCTAATATCGTAAACGCCCAAAATGTCTTATTCTGAATGTGTCCTGGATCAAGATTATAATGTGGCGCACTAACAAGTTTTATTAAACCGCGTTTCTGCTGCACTGCACGGCTGTAAAACATGTATAATGTAAGAAAGTCAAAGGAGTTTTCGGAGGTAAAAAGTCTTCTCACATCGATTGTCTTTGCAAGAGATGGTCGGCTCTTCATCTCCCTCTACAGAAAACCCATGGACAACTCGCAGACGCTGCATTTCTCCATTCAAGGCACATGGTCAGGCTGTACGACTACACTGTATCTGCTCCGACATGTACGACCGTGATAGGAATCTGCAGGAGCTGGAGGGCGCACTCCTCCACAGTAGCCACCAAAGTGAGGCCATCAGCAACCAGTTTGGAAGAGCAGTCAGCCACAGTCCGATGAGACAAGCACTCGGAAGCCAGCCGAGTCCCGTTCATAGTGGAGTAGGCAACTTTCCGTGAGCAGAAAATCTACGACGTGGACTCTGGAACCTCCAACATTTATTAGACGAGGACGAATACCTCAGGTAAGTGTCACCTGCACCTCCAATACTGGGAGAGTATTTCAATCTACATTCAGCAATCTGCCTCCGACATGCTCTTGAGGATGCTCCAGGGCATTCTGCAAGGTAGGAAACATGTTGTCGAGGATCGCAGTTCTCGGTTGAGAAGGTCGTTATGTTACTATCCATATCTGCTTGCTAGGGCAGGGAACTCTGTTGCTAATGGCTGTAGACTGGAAGGCAACGCTCAAATGACAGCTGTCCACTTGGCAAAGTAACTTCAATTATGGTGTTTATTCTCTGGTAATGAGAATAGTGACCTGGCCCGTATCGTGAACTAGAATTGTACCGAGAGGGTTATCAGACAGTGCTGCACATCAAAAGCCTAGAAAAATCTATTGCATAATCACTGTCAATGTTATTCATCCTGGAAGCCTATTCTAACTTGGCTTTGTCCACTGTTTCATCACATTAACTATTTTCAAGACATGGCTGATTCTCTAACAACTACATTTTATTTGAGGCCTGGCTGACTACTACATTCTTAATAATGGGGAAAGGACGTACGTTCACACAACCCACACAGAAAGCATTCACTTCAATAACAATAGCTGCATTCTCACTGATTAGGGTCTAATATACCAATTTTTGGGCCACTGGGGTTCAACTGGGGCCCAAACGGGCAAAGGCGTTGATATGAACGCGCCATTCAGGATAAGGCAGGGCAAGTGCAGGTGTCACAGGATATTTAGGAACCAGACGAATGGGAACCATTCCGATTTATCCTGGCCCTGGTGGCAGGATTTTTGGGAACCATTCCGATTAATCCTGACTCTAGTGGCAGGATATTTGGAAACCACCAGGATATTTCGGAACCGTCTAGAAGGTCATTAGCCCACATACATTTTTGACTTTACGACTTTTTCTAAACAGATTTTGATGAGTTTCTCACTCTTTGATGAGATTGTGCAATAAATCTCTTCTCAAGTACCTGTTTATCTCTTTGTTTATGATGCATTCACGCACAGAAGGCCCAAATGGCTTCACTAATATTCTGTTTGCATCATTTCGTGTCCAAATTAACTGAGTTACAATTCACTGTACTCCNNNCGCGGGCACATCATGAACACTCCTCTGGCACAATACCCGGAGTAACCGTGGCATATTTTGGGGGCCAAGCCGGGATGCGGCAACTCCATCAGAGATTTCTAGCAGTTAATTTTCCTTTTTTGTTACAGTGGTGGGTGTAGGGAGCAGGTGTGGCTAAGATCCCCTCTAAGGAAGTCTTCAGTTATGCTCTCCAGTGTCTTTGTTTTGTCATGTGCTGAGAATTATCCCTTGTTATAGACCCCTCGTTGTGTGCCAGCTTCATTGTCTGCTCTGCATGTACCGTACCTACGTTTTACTCACTGATACAGCTGGACTTTTATTTCTTTGTATCTTAAGGATTGTGTGTGAGTGTGTGTGTGTGTGTGTGTGTGTGTGTGTGTGTGTGTGTGTGTGTGTGTGCGTGCGCGTGCGCGCGTGTATTTATGAGTATCGATTCTCCTCTTTGAATTGTCGCTGTTGAACTACCGATTTTTACATTGATATATTATATATTGTTAACAAGTTGCGGTGGATAGAGGAGTTAGGAAATGATTCTGAGTTAGGATTATTGAAGGTCGCAATCAATGATTATCTTCGTACACGACAATTGGTTGTGTAGTGACATTTGGTGTTGACTCTGAATCATTATGCAGCGCGATGTTGTAACACGGAGCGCGGCTGCTAAGCAAAATGTCGTTACGACGGTTACCACCGCAGTATCCGTCATGCCAGGTAGTGCCATCACCACGACCGCTAGTAGTCCCAGGCCACATACCATGAGTTCGGCCGACAGTCCCCGCACCTCTCCAAGACCTGACACAGATCGTCCAACCGGGCATTTCTCTTCGGATGAGGAAGATGCCACAGCGACATCCTTTATTCACCGACCTGCTTCCGTCAAGGTCAACATTTCACGCTTTTGACGAAGCACAGCTGGCCTGCAGGGATTCCTTCGCATCTTGCATTCCCTCCTGAAAACATCGACGACCAGTGGAAACGGCTGAGGGATGAAATAGGAGACTTCGCAAAGACAACCGGCCTCGTACCTGAAAAGCCAAGACGCAAGATTTTCTCCTGACGATACTTCAGCGCAAAGAAGAGAAGGAGGAACGGCGGTATCAGGATGAGATGAAGAGGACAAGGCAGAGAGCGAGGAACAACGGCGCCAGGATGAGATGAAGAGGGAGAAAGAGAAGGCAGAGAGAGAGAGAGAGAGAGAGAGAGAGAGAGAGAGAGAGAGAGAGAGAGAGAGAGAGAGAGAGAAAGAGAGAGAGAGAGAGAAAGAGAAAGCGACGCAAGGAAGAGCTCGATCTCAGACACAGGGAACTGGACCTAATGAAAGAGCAAAGGGCAAGATCAAACCTGCTGCTGAGAACAATACATGGTGTCAGAAAGCTACACCAACGCCTGTTTCGACATTCTATATGCGTATTTCCTGCAGGACGAGCCTTCGAAAGAAGAAATATCAACAATAACAACGTGAGTACGAACTCGCCATTCTAGAATTGAACTCTCCATATATGGCAAATGCAGTATTGCACACCTCAGTTATCAACTGGGATGCACCAAACCTCACCGAGCAATGGAAAAGATTTAGGCAGCATGCTGATTTGATGTTCCAAGGTCCTCTCAAAAGTGTAGAGAATGAATGCAAATGCGCATATCTTCTAATATGGGTAGGAGAGACAGGGAGAGAAATCTTCAACTCGTGGAATCTCTCAGGCGATGACAGCAACAACATTGACACCCTATACACCCACTTCGCCAATCATACCCGCCCAAGAAAGAACTCAGTGTTCTCCAGATATGTCTTTCAAGAGTGCAAACAGCAACACGTCGATACTTTCGAAGATTTCATCACAGATCGAAGGAACATGGTAAAACACTGTGAATATGATAAGCCAGGCAACATAGTGAGGGATCGTATTGTTTCAGGCGTAGCTTCACAAGACATTCGTGAGAAACTGCTGCACGAAGGTGATACGCTTACCATGCAAAGAACCATAGAAATCACCACAACATTTGAAGCTACCAAGAAGCAGCTTGCATCAATGGCCACAAGCGACACAGTAGATGCACGTCACACATGTAGGAAGGAAAGCACGAAAAATACCGTCAGAAAGCCAGACACCTTTCTTTGGCAGAATTGTGGCAATAAACACGGCAGGAAACAGTGCCCTGCGTTCGGGAAGGAATGCTTCCACTGCCACAAGCAAAATAATTTTGCCAAGGTGTGTTTCAATAAAAAGCGAGGTGCAGCAGTTTCACCAGCATGTTGGTGTTGGCTGCCTTAAAACCTAAGAAGAAGAAGAACCAAAGAAAAATCGGATATTATTATTGGTAAAGAAAAAAGATGGTTTTACCAGAAAAATAAATGATTCAGCCAGAAATCAGAAAAATAATGTATTTTAGCAGAAAAAGAAATACATTTACCAGAAGAATAAATGCATTTGCCAGAAGAATAAATGGTTTTCCCAGAAAATATTATGGTTTTACCACAAAATTGTTCATCAGAAAATAATGGATTACCACAAAAATAGATTAAAATCAGAAAATCGAAATGCATTTGCTTGACATTTAGCCTTTTTTTAAATTAACATTTTAACCACTAAATAGATGAAAATAAGAACATAACAATGCATTTTAATGGACAGTTGAACACTTCAGCCTTTGTTTGTTTGTTTGTTTGTTGTTGTTGCTTTTTGAAGACATGCTTTCTACTGGAGCAACAGGGCTGGTTTCGCTTGTTTTGGGCGTCCCCGTTTCCTTTTTTGCCCCAAAGGAATTGATTTGGCCTCTTCTGGAGCTTCTGAGATCCTCATCCGGATCTCCATTCCAAGGGAATGCTTGCAGATGTTGGACTTCATGTGCCGTGGGCAGTTACAATCCAAAATTCTACTGACTCCGTCAGCCTCACAAATCTGCAGTTTCCACACCGAATTGCGACTTCGCTTGTAGGCTTCGAATGTGGCCCATTAAGCTGTTTCGAACTGTTCCAGCTGTTCTTTGACTGCTTCTTTGAGGTCGGGCTGCCCTTCATCAGACTCAACAAAGACATGACTCCCAGCTTTCAGTGACTTAGCTGAGGAGGATGCCCATTGGAAGGCAGCCGTCCACACCTCCAGTGATCTCTCTGGTTTCTTGGAAACAGACTTGTGGGCTTGCTGAGTGTGGTCCCGCTCCCGCGACCAGTTCAGTAGCATGTCGTCTTCCACCCCAGCCAAAAAACGGGACAGTTGTAGGCGTTCACGGAATGTGTTTCGCAGTTTGATGGTCTGATTGATGGCCTTCAATCCATTGTTGGTGGAAGGATGCCCAGGAGCGTATCCCTCATACCATGTGTTGTTATCACCAATCCAGGAGCCCCGGAAGTAGTCCAAGAAAGACTGCGTATCATGATCAGGCGATTCCCATTTTTGCAGAAACAAACTCGAAGCATGCAAGAAGGCGTCTTCATTGGGACATAGCTGGAGCTGAATGATGTCATTTCGAACTTCTGCGCGTACTTTCTTGTTCTTGATCAGGTGTAGCTTCTTATCCATGTTCATCACAACATGTGCCCAGCACATTATGGTCTTTTCTGGTGCAGTGCCGAAGGCCAAGGCAAATCATTCTTGATTGCAGGAGCAGCATCAGAGATGAGGTGAGTCGGGACAAATGTGACTTTGTCTGATGTGGCCAGGCTCACACCATGGGCAATGGCGGAAAACAAAAATTCAAAATCCTTCTTTGTTTCACTGACTGTGATTGCTACTCCCTTAGGATGCATCTTTCGGTCGGCATCGGAAAACCCCAGGATCAAAACCGGTTATCCTTATTTTATTTTTCTAGTAAAATGTATCTAATGTTCTGCAAAAAGCATCTAATGTTCTGCAAAAAGCATTTTTTTCTGCTGAGTATTTTTTTCTTCTGCAAGTTTAATTTTTATTCTGGTAAATCAGTTGTTTTTCTGGTAAATCAGTTGTTTTTCTGGTGATCAATTTATTTTCTGGTGATTAAATTATTTTCTGTTACAAATATTTGTTTTTCTGATAAAACCTTTTTTTTTTGGTTGAACCATCAATTCTTCTAGCTCGATAAATGGGTGAAAGGGGAGAGTGACGAAGAGACTGATACCCGCCGACTTGTCATCGACACCGTCGATCATCAGTAGTCAGCCTGAAACTGTGTATGCAGTTATACATCTCCAGACAGGCAACGCCATGTAGTTCAAGCTCGACACAGGTGCCCAGGTCAACGCCCTCCCATTGTCAGCCTACAATAAGCTGGAGATACCTCCCAGACTGAAGAAATCGCATCAGCAGCTATATGGATACACAGGCCACCCACTGGATGTCAAGGGATACGTGGACATGACTTGTTCCTACAAGGACAAACAGAAACACTCTAGGTTCTACGTGGCAAAAACAAAAGGACACTCTCAGCCAATCCTTGGTCTCCATACATGCCTTGATCTGAACCTGATCCAACTTGTCTGTGGATTCAGAGGTAGTACCCACAACCAAGAACACAGTACTGATTGATTGATTGATTGATTGATTGATTGATTGATTGATTGATTGATTAAACTTTTTTTCAAGGGAAATACATGATATACTGACAGAGTACAAGAAGCTCTTCACTTGTCTAGGATGACTCGAGGGCGAGGTGAAGACACACATGAAACCAGATGCAACGCCAATTGTTCACCCTGCTTGCCTTTGTACTACACGCCATAAAGGAACAGCTGAAGAAAGACCTAGATCATGTCATGGTGGAGACGGGAATAGTTGCCAAGGTAACAGAGCCAACAGACTGGGTCAATTCACTGGAAGTTGTGCAGAAGCCTTACGGGAATCTACGGTTTTGCCTTGACTCCAGAGACCTCAATTATGCCATCAAGAGACCGCACTATCCACTGCCAACTCTTGAAGATGCCCTAGCCAAGATGACAGGTGTCAGATTTTTCAGCAAGCTCGAGGCAAGATCAGGCTACTGGCAGATGAAGCTGCACACAGATTCCTCCCTCCTGACCACCTTCAACACCCCGTTTGGAAGGTACAGATTCCTACGCCTACCATTTGGACTTGTCAATGCCCAGGACGAATTTAAAACAAGATTGAAGAAACATTTGAAGGCATACCCGGAGTCACGACTCTCGTAGATTATATCCTTGTCACAGGGAAAACACGTGAGGAGCATGACGTGAACTTTCGAGTGGCACTCCAAAGAGCAGAAGAGAAGAATCTGAAGCTGAATCCTGACAAGCTCACCATTGCTGCAGAAGAAGTGGGAGTTCTTTGGACACATCGTGTCTGCTGAAGGCCTGAAACCAGACCCAGCCAAGGTAAAAGCCTTCCAGGGAATGACTGCCCCAGCAAACAAGAAGGAACTGCAGACCATTCTAGGCATGATGACGTACCTAGCAATATTCGCTCCAAAACTGTGCAGACTACTCAACCGATGAGGGAACTGCTGAAGGATGAGAATGAATTCTCATAGGAGAGGGAACAGGAAGAGGCACTCCAACAAGCTAAAGCCATTATCTCCAGTCAACCAGGACTTGCCATCTACGATTCTGCAAAACCAGTCACACTCCAGGTAGATGCAAGTAAACATGGTCTTGGAGCTGCGATTTTCCAAGATGACAAACCTGTCGCCTTTGCGTCAAAATCCCTCAACTCCTCAGAGCAGAACTATGCACAAATAGAGAAGGAGCTATACGCAATTGCTTTGGGATGCAAAAGGTTTCACCAATACATCTTTGGTCACAGAGCGATCGTACAGACAGATCACAAACCCTTAGAAAGCACCATGAAGAAGCCACTGGCAGCGGCACCACCGCGCCTCCAGCAAATGCTACTACAACTACAGAAGTACGACCTAGACATCACACATGTCCCTGGCAGGAACGTACCAATAGCTGACACACTGTCATGAAACTTCTTTCCAGCAGAACCAGAAGACAGTGAAACTGCTGAAACATCAACACATATGTCCACAGCATCATCAATAATCTTCCCATCACCGATGAGAAAATGAAGCAAATTTGAGAAGCCACCGCAGAAGATCCCCAACTGCAAGATCTGAAGTCAACCATACAGGTCGGATGGCCTGAACTCCGTACTGACTGCAAGTCAACCATCAGTTAGTTCTGGAACTTCAGAGACGAATTTTCCACCATCGATGGAATCATCTTCAAAGGAGAGAAGGTACTAATACAACTTGCCTTGCGTCCAGAAATAATGAAGAAGATTCACTCCAGCCACCTCGGAATTGAGAAGACAAAGCAACGAGCTCGAAATGTCCTCTTCTGGCCTGGAATGATAAACATGATCCACAACACCGTCACAGCCTGTACCATCTGTGCCAGTATGAGCCTAGCAAACCCAAAGGAACCACGCCTATCCCATGAAGTCCCAACACGACCGTGGCAGAAGCTTGGCACTGATATCTTTACTTGGCAAGATATATCCTTCCTGGTAACAGTGGACTATTACAGCCACTACTTCGAGATCGATGAGCTCTCATCTACGACAGCCGTGTCCATCATCAGAAAGCTATCAGCTTAATTTGCACGCCACACATCCCAGAAATCCTCATCAGTGACAACAGACTACAGTTTGCCTCAGAAGATTGTTCAAACTTTGCTGCAGACTGGGATTTCAGACACATCACCTCCAACCCTGGCTACCCACAATCGAATGGACTTTCAGAGAAGACTGAACAGATTGCAACACGCATTTTGTCCAAAGCTAAGGCTGGTGGAAGCAACCCCCTCCTTGCTTTTCCAGAATACAGATCAACTCCAGTTGACAATCTTGCTTCCCCAGCTCATCTTCTCATGGGTCGACAACTCCGATCCATCCTGCCAACTTCAACAAAACAACTGCAACCCAAGATTATCAACCCCTCAGAAGTAACTGCAAGACAAATGCAACTGCAAGCCAAGCAGAAGAAAAACTATGACCGAACAGCCTATCAGTTGCCACCTATGAAGACCGGTGACAAGGTATATCTACAGTTGTCCAAGGGTGTCTCCTGTATAGATCATTGGACACCTGCCCAGATCATGAAGCCATACAAGCACCCCAAGATCTTATGTCGTCGAGACAAGTGATGGTCATACCTTCAGTCGCAACCGTCGCTGTCTCAGACCAGAGGCATTACCTTCTTCAGATGATCCCCCTGAGCAACCCTCAAATACACCTGAGCCTGATGGGAACAGAAACCACCCACCGCCAGGAACCTACTGCATCAGATCCGGGTGTCCTGTGAAAGGACCTAAGAGACTGGACTTGTAAAAGCCTAAGTAACGGTTTCAATACTGCAAAATCAGTTCAAGTAACTTTATTGATCAGAGACAGTAAATACAATGTTCCAAGACTGAAATTTAACAAACAAAACACACAGAGACAGTAAATTGAACATGCCAAAGAGAGTGAAGCTCAGTTGTGAAGTTAGCAATTTGAGTCAGAGTAATTTAATTTTTCCAAATCTGATGCATGAATCAGTGGTGATGTTCTATCTTATACATGTTGCTTCTGTTATGTAAAGAAATAACTTGTAAATGTTATAAAGCATCCTTATAGATTTACATCCGTGCATAAGAGTAAAGCTCAATTTTTGCAAAACAAAGGGGATGTAACATTTTTAGTTAACTCTAATTCAAGGGAGGCAACCCTTCCAGTAATGTCCAATGAATCATTGTTACTTCCTGTAATTTTACCCAGAGTTCCCTATGGCAGAAATCGCTGAATGAACAGCCTGTTGTTGAATCCAATTGATAGCTTAAGTGTCACTACATCTGTGAAACCCTAAGAACATTACATATGTGTGCACGTGCGTGTGTACATGTGTTGTTGGAGAGAGAGAGAGAGAGAGAGAGAGAGAGAGAGAGAGAGAGAGAGAGAGAGAGAGAGAGAGAGAGAGAATATGATTTATCATTATGCAAAAATAGGTTTGCATGAAATGAACTAGATTATATATATATATATATATATATATATATATATATATATATATATATATATATATATATATATATATATATACACCTACATGTAGGCTTTGTTTCGTATTACACTGAATCTTCCACGTTCTCATTGCAGAATCTTTGTTTTGCTAAGAAACTAGTAGAGTGAATATGACGTTGCTGAAGTGAATTTCAGACTCACAAAAGGGGGGAGGGGGGGGGGGGGGGGGGGGGGGGGAGCCGGCCCTTTTCAGGGCCAAAAGATTTTAAAATAAGAAAGGATACAATTAGTTGGAAGCTTTGTCACGTCTTGTCTTTGGAAGTGAATTTCGTACATGTGACAGTAAGTACTGAAGGACAAATAGTGAGACGGTGAAGGAGGACGGAAATGGGCGAGTGGACGCTGCTCTGTTGGTCGCGTGGGGAAGAGAAAGTCATCCAGCACGGCCTGCTCGCTCCGTCCCCTGCACTCGTTTTCTCTTTAAGCGTTTCCTTCTCACATCTCTGCATGTGACACTGACTGATGGGGGAGAAGTAGGTTCATTATACGAGCTCCCAAAACAAGCATGAAAACTCCACGCACTTCCATAAAGTCCACACTTTACTACAAAGCTCCTTCCTCTAAAGACTGAAACGATCATGTGGATCTTACTAATCCTCAATAAACAAACTGACCGGATATCTCAATTGTTAACTATTTGGGGGGTTTTCCACTTCACACTTAACATTTGTCACTCACATATTGCACAACGTAACAAGCAAACAATTAAACATGATGTCCTCGCTCCATCCAGTGGATAGTGGGTACGTGCAAATCGTCCCAGTCCAGCATGCCTGAATGCATCTGCAGAAAGGTTGTCCCCAGGATTATATCTTCGACGTCCACGATCACAAAGGAAGCGAGACATAGCAAACAGCAACCAGCAGCTCCGCTACAACGACGTCGATCATGCTTTGGAATGGGCCATTTTCTGCTGTCAGTGAGCCACAACGCCCATTTCTCCGAACTCTGGACAAGGTGCAGACCAGCCCTCAAAACGGAGATAGCGGCTCCTAAGTCGACCAGCGCCTGTATACTAGTTTCCGTCCATGCAGACGTGGATCGACAACGAGCCCGGTGTTGAGTCCAGGCGGAGTGGAGTTTTCCTTGGCAGTTGCGGTCCTCTCCTTTTCATTGGCACTGAGCCTGGGGGCTAGGCTGACGGACAGCTATGAGCAATGTGGCCCGTTTCGCGAGAACTGTGGCACTAGATAAGTGTCCACACTGGCCGTCCTAATGCGGGTAAGGGCTCTGAATCTTGTCCAGGAGTGGTTGCAGCCAGTAGCTGACTCCGACTTTACTTCGCCGCTGAGAAAGACGTTTAGAAACCTCTTCCAAGCCCGATCATCAGTTGTCTACCAGTATCTTGATGTAGGCTTTGATGTAGGCTACCAGGTCGGGGGAGATTCTCTACCTTCTTACGCTTTCAAGTATAAGAGTAATATCTTGGCCTGGAGAGTGTTTCTGGTGTATTATAACCTGTCAAGGAGACCGGTGCGAGGGTGCTGTAGTTCCGTCTGTCCTCGAGCGACTGCCAGTTTGCAATGTTTGCAGTTTTTCGTATTTTGATCAAACTAGCCAAAACCTCTTACAATGTTTTTTCCGAGAGAGTACGTCCGCCATGCCTAACGTGCGGGGATTCGAGTCACGGGACTTAGATGAAAGAAACAATTAGTGACGGACCTTGGAGTTAGAATTTTGATGTCACAAGCGTCTGGGGTCGGCAAATTGGCGCCCGACCGTGAACTTGTGTGGGCCCACTCATCGACGGACACAAGCAGTATAAAATCGCGTAGTACCTGCACATGGTTCCGCCTGCCTGCCAGAAGTCTGTTGACGAAGCTGCCAGTGAGATGGCCGGACGTGTCACAAATGCCCGAGTCCTGTTCGGGAGCGGGTCACAAGGTACCGCTATATATTGCTGCGTGACTGTGGCAAATGCTTGGACTTGGAACTTCACACAGGACGAATCCACACTTCTCGCCAGAGACAATTCTGTCTGGTAAGATCCACTTACGAAAATCGCTCCTGAAAATCACTCACTCTTAGGGAACTTTCATATACATGTACTGCACACTCTCTCATCACTGCTAACAGAAACTCTCTGAACCGCTCCAAGAAGGGCGGAGAGCAATCTGCACGTGACTTTGACTGACGGACAAGAAGTAAGTCAATTACACCATAGGCCTACAAGCTTCCGAAACGAGCCCGAAATCTTCAAAGTACTTCCGAAAATTGTTACACTTTAAAACATTATATGTATACATCTTTCACACGTAAGTGTGATTGCTGCTCAGGGTTATATGGCATATATATGTACACACCTCAAAAGAAAGGACAAGGGAAAACCCTGTGAATTAAATAATTTAATGAAACAATATCGAAATAACCAAATGTAAAATAAATCAAAATTATAATACACGTACACACATACACAAAAGGTGTTGGCCCACGGCTTAAAGCCTTCCGAGACACGAAAAACGAAATTAATTTAAACCAAAAATAAACCAAAAGCAGGAGACAAGATAATAATAGTACTCATATGTACGAAGAAGAGGAAGAAGAAATAATAATAATACAAAAAGAAGATAATATTTACATGGTGTATGAACCCGTGGGGACCAGTGCGAGGAAAGGTGCTACCCCTCCGGGTTCATCCTGTCGAGTGAGTGAGGGAGGTAAGGAGGTGAGTACTACTCATTGTAGCCACGTCCCACATGCAGCACGGAGATGGGGTGGTGGCGGGAGGTGGTGGCGGGGTGGGGGGATATCCCCGGCGTCCGGGTGCACCCAGTGACGTCACAGTGGCCTGGAGCAGTGAGGGGGCGGGGCAGGCGGGATGGTTCAATGCCCCAGGAAGCTGAGATCACGGTTCATTCCTTGCGGCTCCAGTGTGCCCATCTCGAAGATCAGGCGCTGTTCGAAAGCTTTTCGATGGGCACTAGACTGGAACCGCCTGACGATGGTAACCCTCAGGTCCGTGGGGCTGTGGTCGCCACTGAGGAAGTGGAGGGGCACTGGACGGTCAGTTCTGGCGTTGGAGATGTCACTTCTGTGTCCACGAAACCGGGCATGGAGGGCTTGTCCTGTCTCCCCTATGTAGATGGCTCCGCATCGTTGGCATACGATTGCATAAACAACATTGTTGGATGCGCAAGTGAAGCCCTCTTGTATATGGATGGTTTTCCTAGGTCCCCGAATCTGGTCCGTGCACAAGGTCACATCTCTCGTTTTGCAGCGGCGATCGGGGCAAGGTTTGGTACCCGTCCACTCGCTTGGTGCAGCTGGAAGCAGAGCGCTGTGGACTAAAGTATTCCAGCTGCACCAAGCGAGTGGACGGGTACCAAACCTTGCCCCGATCGCCGTTGCAAAACGAGAGATGTGACCTTGTGCACGGACCAGATTCGGGGACCTAGGAAAACCATCCATATACAAGAGGGCTTCACTTGCGCATCCAACAATGTTGTTTATGCAATCGTATGCCAACGATGCGGAGCCATCTACATAGGGGAGACAGGACAAGCCCTCCATGCCCGGTTTCGTGGACACAGAAGTGACATCTCCAACGCCAGAACTGACCGTCCAGTGCCCCTCCACTTCCTCAGTGGCGACCACAGCCCCACGGACCTGAGGGTTACCATCGTCAGGCGGTTCCAGTCTAGTGCCCATCGAAAAGCTTTCGAACAGCGCCTGATCTTCGAGATGGGCACACTGGAGCCGCAAGGAATGAACCGTGATCTCAGCTTCCTGGGGCATTGAACCATCCCGCCTGCCCCGCCCCCTCACTGCTCCAGGCCACTGTGACGTCACTGGGTGCACCCGGACGCCGGGGATATCCCCCACCCCGCCACCACCTCCCGCCACCACCCCATCTCCGTGCTGCATGTGGGACGTGGCTACAATGAGTAGTACTCACCTCCTTACCTCCCTCACTCACTCGACAGGATGAACCCGGAGGGGTAGCACCTTTCCTCGCACTGGTCCCCACGGGTTCATACACCATGTAAATATTATCTTCTTTTTGTATTATTATTATTTCTTCTTCCTCTTCTTCGTACATATGAGTACTATTATTATCTTGTCTCCTGCTTTTGGTTTATTTTTGGTTTAAATTAATTTCGTTTTTCGTGTCTCGGAAGGCTTTAAGCCGTGGGCCAACACCTTTTGTGTATGTGTGTACGTGTATTATAATTTTGATTTATTTTACATTTGGTTATTTCGATATTGTTTCATTAAATTATTTAATTCACAGGGTTTTCCCTTGTCCTTTCTTTTGAGGTGTGTACATATATATGCCACTTTAAAACATTCTACACACATAAGAATTATTTCTCAGCAAACGTGCGGTTTTTGCAGTGTAATCAACCAGGTGTGTGACATCAGTGATGTGCTTAACGGCAGGGAAAGTGATCATTCAGTCAGCATAGGCGGACGAGGGGGGGGGGGGGGGGGGGTCCGGGGTTTCTGGAACCCCCCCCCCCCCCCAACAGAAAAAATAAAATAAAAAATAAAAAAATTAAAAAAAATACTTTTATTAGTAATAAAATGTGCTGCCTGAAAGTGGTAATGATCACCATCAGAATGCGCCAGATTGGAACATTTTGCTGTGAACACTCCCCCCCCCCCCCCCCCCCGCTTTCACGTTTCCGCTGAGCTCCAAGCGCTTGTCCACTCCCCCACATTCACGTTTCGGTTGAGCACTGAAACGCCCCCCCCCCCCCCCCCCCCCTATCACGTTTCGGTTGAGCCCCTGAACACCCCACCCACCCACCCCCATCCCCGCTCTTAAAAAAGTTTGGAACCCCCCCAAAATAAATGAACTGATCCGCTCCTGGTTCAGGGTGTCCAAATGAGGACTGGAGTCAGCATGGCAAATGTGGGTGAAATCAAAGTACACCCCTTGCTTACAGCAATCTCCTGGAAACCTTTGAAAATGGAGCCTATCTAGAGATAAGTTAAACATATGATATTAGAATACTACATCTATAATGGCAATGGTAAAACAAATTTCAGGATGTTCTTTGTCATCTACAAAAGGAATAGTCAAATGCAACATTTTAATAGGGATTGCACACGTATCCAGGTAAAGAGAGAAAGCACTCTAGCAGAGGACGGAGTGCATAAAGCACAGCTACATACAGTATTACGTTCGCAGGGTCAACTTCAGAACGCATTTTCATTGATACCAATTGATTTTGTAGTGATAGAAATTATCATTGGAGATTGCCCTGTATTTATTTTAGAAAGAAAATGTATGTGCGTCAAAGTATAAGGTGGATTAAGTCCTAAATCAGAAACGTTCATTTTTTGCATTAAAAATCAAAACACATTTGAAAAAGAATCAAAACATTAAAAAATACTGGGATACTTTTAAACAAAAATTTCAACATTATTTTTATATCTCAATATTTGCATAATTTTTCTCTGTAAGTTATTTTCCTGCTGGCACGTGTGCACACATACACATGCACATGCACACATGCAATCACATACACGTGAGGTTGTGAGGTACCAGTGAGGATTGATCAAGATGCCCAGTGATCAGGGGGTAAAGTGTAAAGCGGTTTGAGCACCGATCAATGGTGGAAAGTCGCTATATAAAATCACACCTTTACCTTTTTACGTGCATACACGCTCGCACACACACACAAACACACAAGGGCATGCGCGCACGCACACACACACACATACATACACACACACACACACAAAGACACATATTATGTACTTACATATGCACATACACACAATCAATTAACATGTTTCTTTTTTCATTTTCAGAAACATACACACAATCAATTAATATGTTTCTTTTTTCATTTTCAGAAAAATACATACAATCAATTATCATGTTTCTTTTTTATTTCCAGAAACTGAGTATCCACAATGAAGGACAGTAGTCCAAGTCACAAAGAGATCAAATGAGAGCAAATGCAGTGGAAATCTGCACATTTTCACTTTGTCATGCTACTGATAGTCACTAAATTGTTTGCGGGCAACACTGATAACCAACGTTTGCTATTTCCACATGATACTGTCATCCTGCTTGTTTCGCTTGGTGAACTTCTAGAATTTTCAATCTGCTGTTCCTTGCAACCTTGAGAATTCGTTGAGTGACTGGATGTCCTGTTGAATGTCAAAACCAAGCCTCTTTCCTAGAAGGATATGATCAATGCAAAGAGGCTCCTCTGACATAACTCAGTCTGCTGGCGTGTGCTTTTCATCCATATTCTCTGTTATCTTCAAACTAGTTGCGTGGATTTTCTTTGGTTTGTATTATTTCAACCAATATCAACATGGGCCCTCAAGGAGTAGTTAGCATTCTTGACTCTACCTCATCAGTGGAATTGAAGTCCTGCTCATTCATGCTCAAGCTTGTAAACTGTCAAAATGGGAAACAATTCTCTCTCTCTCTCTCTCTCTGTCTCTCTCTCTCTCTGTCTCTGTCTCTCTCTCTGTCTCTGTCTCTCTCTGTCTCTGTCTCTCTCTCTCTGTCTCTCTGTCTCTCTCTCTCTCTCTCTCTCTCTCTCTCCTCTCCCTCCCTCACCTCCCTCCCGACCTCCCTACCTCCTCCTCTCTCTCTCTCTCTCTCTCTCTCTTCTCTCTCTCCTCTCTCTCTCTCTTCTCTCTCTCTATCGTCTCTCTGCTCCTGCCCCCTCTCTCACTCTCTCTCTCTCTCTCTCTCTCCACTCTCTCTCTCTCTCTCTCTCTCTCTCTCTCTCGTGCTATTTTTTTTTCGTCAGATTAATTTTGTTACTATTAATTGGTGTGTGTGTGTGTGTGTGCGTGCGTGTGTCTGTGTGCGTGTGTGTGTGTGTGTGTGTGTGTCGTGTGGTGTGCGGCACGCTCGCAGACAGACGGTGCGCGGTGGCGTGTGTGTACTTGCTCTAGTTTATTAACATTTTTATCAATAGCGCCAACAGTTGATGTGATTTAAAGTTACACAAGTAGGATTGATATTCTGCAGATTAGTAAGTTTTGCACCCTCTAAGTAAGTTCGACTTTTATGCAGTGAAATATTCATGGTATAAACTTTTTAATTGTCAGAAATGACACCTTCAAGTTGTTCCAAAAGAGCATTACATGTTACGTATATAAGTTGGATATGATATTCTAAAAGATGTGAAGTTCTACTCTGTTTTAGGCATTTAAAAAATCTATACAATAATGAGTCTATACATATTCTCGACCCGCCACCACAAAACCAGTCCTGACCCATCATTTGGTGTTTGGAGGTGCAAGTATTTTTCTTAACCGCAGTCTTTCTCATAGATTTGATGTAACATAAAGACTGTACGTACTATCAAAATTGTAGAGGCCATGCCCATTGAACATAGGTGTCATGCCAGCAGCAATCTTGAGAAAATAACCTCTGGAATTTTCCTCTACAATGGCTACATTGCAGAGGTAAAGCATTAAAAAGTTGAATTTCATACACTGAAACATACTTTTCAGGCAAATAATTTCTGCAAAATCACGGAACTGACCCAGCAAGATCCTCACCACGTGTTTCTGCGTGTAGCGCCAAATCACATCGCGCCAGTTAGGACTGATTTCGTGCTGGCAGGTCACGTGCATGCATAAATAGCTTGGTTAAATGACAGGACAACCCAAAGGAAATCGAGTGCACGCATCACTACCTTGCTTCTGTTGCCTCTACTGAAACCAAAGGCGAAAGTCTGGGAACGCAGGGCAAGCTTATAGTCCATGGGGCGGTCCAGGGGGGCAGCCCAGTCCTCAGTCCTGAACGCCACAGACTTGGGCCTTGCTGGCTGTCGTCACAGGAAGGCAGTGTGGGAGTGAAAACAGGCATTGCAAGGATGGTGAGCAAGCATAATGCTAGAAAAGCATGATGTGTCTGCTATGGTAATGATAGGAAGCAGACGTGGTTATAGCAGCCAACTGTGGTAGGTTGGCCACACATTGTAGCCCTGGGTAAACGGATTTGAAATTGTGCACTAATACAGGTGTGGCTATACACTGTACACTTATACAGATGTGGCCATACACTGTGCAGTAATACATGTGTTGCCATACACTGTGCACTAATACAGGTGTGGCTATGCACTGTACATTGATACAGGTGTAGCCATACACTGTGCACTAATACAGGTGTGGCCATACACTGTACACTGATACAGATGTGGCCATACACTGTACACTGATGCATGTGTTGCCATACACTGTATACTAAGCAGGTGTGGCTATAAACTGTACATTGATACAGGTGTAGCCATACACTGTACACTGATACAGGTGTGGCCATACACTGTACACTGATACAGGTGTGGCTATACACTGTACACGAATACAGGTGTGGCCATACACTGTACACTGATACAGGTGTGGCAATACACTGTGCATTGATACAGGTGTGGCCATACACTGTGCACTGATACAGGTGTGGCCATACATTGTACACAGGAAAGGTGTGACCATACCCTGTACACTGATACAGATATGGCCATACACTGCACACTGATACAGGTGTGGCCATACACTGTACGCTAATACAGGTGTGGCCATACACTGTATGCTGATACAGGTGTTGCCATACACTGTACACTGATACAGAAGTGACCATACACTGTACAGTGATACAGGCGCTGCCATTCATTGTACACTGATACAGGTGTGGCTATACACTGTACACTGATACATGTGTTGCCATACACTGTACAACGATACAGGTGTGGCCATACACTGTACACTGATACAGGTGTGGCCATACACTGTACACTGATACATGTGTGACCTTACACTGTACACCGATACAGAAGTGACCATACACTGTACATTGATACAGGCGCTGCCATTCATTGTACACTGATACAGGTGTGGCCTTACACTGTACACTGATACATGTGTGCCTATACACTGTAGACTGATACAGGTGTGGCCATACACTGTACATTGATACAGGCGCTGCCATTCATTGTACACTGATACAGGTGTGGCCTTACACTGTACACTGATACAGGTGTGCCTATACACTGTACACTGATTCAGGTGTGCCTATACACTCTACACTGATACAGGTGTGGCCATACACTGTACACTGATACAGATGTGCCTATACACTGTACACTGATACAGATGTGGCCATACACTGTACACCAATGCAGGTGTGGCCTTACACTGTACACTGATACAGGTGTGGCCTTACACTGTACACTGATACAGGTGTGGCCTTACACTGTACACTGATACAGATGTGGCCATACACTGTACACCAATGCAGGTATGCCTATACACTGTATGCTGAAACTGGTGTGCCCATACACTGTACATTGATACAGGCGCTGCCATTCATTGTACACTGATACAGGTGTGGCCTTACACTGTACACTGATACAGGTGAGCCCATACACTGTTCACTTATACAGGTGTGGCCATACACTGTACACTGATACAGGTGTGGCCATACACTGTACACTGATACAGGTGTGGCCATACACTGTACACTGATACAGGTGTGGCCATTCATTGTACACTGATACAGGTGTGGCCTTACACTGTACACTGATACAGGTGTGGCCGTGGACTGTACACTGATACAGGTGTGGCCATACACTGTACACTGATACATGTGTGGCCATACACTGTACACTGATACAGGTGTGGCCATACACTGTACACTGATACCGGTGTGGCCATACACTGTACACTGATACAGGTGTGGCCATTCATTGTACACTGATACAGGTGTGGCCTTACACTGTACACTGATACAGGTGTGGCCGTGGACTGTACACTGATACAGGTGTGGCCATTCATTGTACACTGATACAGGTGTGGCCTTACACTGTACACTGATACAGGTGTGGCCATACACTGTTCACTGATACAGGTGAGCCCATACACTGTTCACTTATACAGGTGTGGCCATACACTGTACATTGATACAGGTGTGGCCATACACTGTACGCTGATAAAGGTGTGGCCATACACTGGACACTGATACAGGTGTGGCCATACACTGTACACTGATACAGGTGTGGCCATTCACTGTACACTGATACAGGTGTGGCCATACACTGTACACTGATACAGGTGTGGCCATACACTGTACATTGATACAGGTGTGGCCATACACTGTACGCTGATAAAGGTGTGGCCATACACTGGACACTGATACAGGTGTGGCCATACACTGTACACTGATACAGGTGTGGCCATTCACTGTACACTGATACAGGTGTGGCCATACACTGTGCACTGATACAGGTGTGGCCATACACCGTACACCAGGACAGGTGTGGCCATACCCTGTACACTGATACATCATCATCGGTAGTCCCTTGGTGTCAAGGATGACTGGCTTCACGCGTATCTCTGGAGTGGGTACGCAGATGATCGACTCCACAGGCCTAGTCTGGACCATCAGAGTCGGGGGCAGTGGGAGCACTGGAAATCCGTGGATGTCGCTGGGGCCAGTTCAGCTTGGTGGCGACGCTCGCGTGCAGCCATGCGTTGTTCCCGGCAGGCTGCCTCCAGCTGTTTGGGAGCATTCTGGGTGGCAGCTCGCCATTGGACTCTTTCCTTTCAAACGCCACTGCCTGCAGCTCAGGTGGTGGGATGCCGCACCACTTCAGGTTTTCTTTCATGTTGTCTTTATATCGCTTCTTGGGGCGACTTTTGCTGCGCTTACCCTCTGCCAGCTCGCCGAAGAGCAGCTGCTTGGGGATGCGCTCGTTGCCTATTCTGATGACTTGGCCGGTCCAGTAAAGCTGGGATTTCAGCGGCATGGCCTCGATGGAGGTTGTCTCAGCCTGGTCCAGAACTTCTTGGTTGGTAACTCTGTCCTGCCACCGTATGCCCTGGATGGATCGGAGGGCACTCACGTGAAATTTCTCCAGCTGTGTGATGTGGCGCCTATATACAGTCCAGGTCTCGCACCCGTAGAGAAGGGAGGTGCGTACGACGGCCTTGTACACCTTCATCTTTGTGGGCAAGGAGACGTTATGGTGGTTCAGTATCCTGCAGCGAAGTCTTCCAAGTGCTTTGCTTGCCTGACTAATCCTTTGCGGCTATCTCTCTGTCGATCAGGCCATCATTAGAAATGATGCTTCCCAGGTATTTGAAGCTGTCGGTAGTCCTCAGATCCTTGTCGCCAAGGCAGATCGCTGAACAGGGCGAGTTGCTTCTCGGGGCTGGTTGCTGTTTTCCCAAGGCTGATGGTGAGTCTGAACTGCTTGGCGGCCTTGTCAAACCTGCTGACCATGGTTTGGAGGTCGCTGGACCGGTGCGCCAACAAGGGGCAGTCATCTGCAAATAGCGCTTCCTGGATGAGGGCAGTGGTTACTTTTGTCCTTGCACCGAGGCGGTGGAGATAAAAAATAGAACCATCGAATTGGTATCTTATGTACATTCCTTCTTTGAGGTCTTGCATTGCATGTCGAAGGACACAAGAGAAGAAGAGGTTGAAGAGCAGTGGTGCCAGGACACAGCCCTGTTTCACTCCATTCTTGATTGTAAATGGATCGGTCTGGACTCCATTAAATTTTTGTCAGGAACTGCCCAGTCATGCCTGATGATGTCGGTGAACTTGCGGGGACACCCATATCTGCCATAGACACCCCGTACACCCCACACTGATACTGGTGTGGCCATACACTGTACACTGATACAGGTGTGGCGATACACTGTACACTGAAACAGGTGTGGCCATACACTGTATACTGATACAGGTGTTGCCATTTACTGTGCACTGATACAGTTGTGGCCATACACTGATACAGTTGTGGCCATACACTGATACAGGTGTGGCCATACACTGTACACCAGGACAGGTGTGGCCATACCCTGTACACTGATACAGGTGTGCCCATTCATTGTGCACGGATACAGGTGTGGCTGTGCACTGTACACGGATACAGGTGTGGCCATACACTGTACACAGGACAGGTGTGGCAACACACTGTACACTGATACAGGTGTGCCCATTCATTGCACACTGATACAGGTGTGGCCGTGCACTGTACACTGATACAGGTGTGGCCGTGCACTTTACACTGATACAGGTGTGGCCGTACGCTGTACACTAATACAGGTGTGGAAGTACACTGTACACTAATACAGGTGTGCTCATTCATTGTACACTGATACAGGTGTGGCCATACACTGAACACTGATACAGGTGTGGCCATACATTGTACACTGATACAGGTGTGCCCATACACTGTACACTGATACAGGTGTGGCCGTGGACTGTACATGGATTCAGGTGTGGCCATACACTGTACACTGATACAAGTGTGGCTATATACATGTATATACAGTACAAAGAAACAGATTTGGTTATACCCAATACAGGGATGTGGATGTGTACATGATTAGAATGTAAAGAAACATTCTTAGTCTCAATATACAAAAGGTTATTTAAATTTGTGAAAACACTAAGATGGTTAGCTGAATATGTTACCTAGAAGCAAAAGTAGTATGTGGAAAACAAAGCAGTATTTACTTGTAACACTACTAAGCGCCAAACGAAATGTAAAAATCCTTGCTATTTCTAGGTACTGGCAGCCGCAGCCAGTTTTGCCGGGAAAGGTGCCTGCAGGCTAAAAATTGATGATTTACCCCGTGATGTTTATATATTTAAATTGAAAAGTTTCGCACCAAAACTATGTGCAAAATAAAGTTTCAACCTTCATCTGTCGTTCTGTGTTGTTTTTTATGTTGTCTGTGATCTGTGGTACTTGTGCGAATGCACTAAAAGTACTAGATGAAACACAAAATACGCTTCGCGTCGTCAGTCTGAATGGCGTCTTTCACCAAGCATATTTACAGTGTGTTAGAAACAATACCGTTCGCGCCGTCAAGAAACCCATTCCAAGTATGCGAATTACTGAGTCAGCAAGACGAAGCTCCACAGTTTATTCTCGTATAAATATTTTTCCAAAATAAAGCGATTAAGTTAAAGAAAATTCTATCTGAAAATATGTCTAATTTTCAAAAGCTCATATCTCTGGAACTACTCAACGGATTATATACAATAAAGATGGAAATTAAAGCTCATTTTATGCCAAATTTAACGATATATGAAACGTGTCGGACAAATGAATGCGCGCGCAGCGCGAGCCAAACGGAGACGAGTACTCTCCGCGCACTGGTAGTGGAACGCATCATGGCGGACTACGCATCTACGAGCGGTTGTGGCAAATCGGAGTTATTTGTTTGCAGCATCAAGTCTAGTCTTGATAAGTAGCCTAATTCGATGTCTAAACTCATTAAGTTACCAGTACTGCAAGTTATTAAAGCTATTTTTTGCTATTCATGGCAAAGTTTACGCAGAATTAACAGCAAATGTTTGCCACGTGACCGGGTCAAAGTTGTGTGTTGTGTATATGTGCATTCGAAGTGTAGGCCTATCGTATTTTTCTTTCTGCTGATTGTTATCATCAAAATATTATGACAGGAATGTCTGTATGTTATAAACAACATAAATAAGTGTTTTGTTGAATTTTAGCAGGGTGTTCGAAAACAAAAATCGATGTCTATCATAGACCGAAGTGCGATCCCATATCGAATAGTCATGTGTTTGGATGTATACACACACGTGCCAATAACATCTGATTCTCATCTCTGAGGTACGCAGCCAAACTGCTGACATGTTAAAAAAATATTAATGACCTTTTATAGAAATGCAATGCTATTTTATTTTTCTGTTTTATTTTAGACTATGCACAATTCCAGCGTCCGAGCTCTCTCTCTCTCTCTCTCTCTCTCTCTCTCTCTCTCTCTCTCTCTCTCTCTCTCTCTCTCTCTCTCTCTCTCTCTCGCGCGCGCGCGCGCGCTCTCTCTCTCTCTCTCTCTCTCTCTCTCTCTCTCTCTCTCTCTCTCTCTCTCTCTCTCTCTCTCTCTCTCTCTCGCTCTCTCTCTCCCACTCACACACACACACATGCACGCACACACACACACACACACACACTACACTTGAAACGAAGGTCCAATTTCTATTTCAGCAAACTAGAGTTTCTTCTTGGACAGCTATGGAGCAAGAGCATTTCATCCAAAGGAAGAGTAGAAGAGGGACATTGTGTCATAAACATGCCAAATAAATGAAACACTTTCCAAATTAAACATCCACATGAACAAAATCATCAATACAATACTAATAGGCACATATTTCAAGGTTTTCTTGGATGGATGGATGATTGGATGCATGAATAGGTGGATGGATGGATGAATGGATGGTTGGTTGGATGGATGGATGGATGGATGTATGTTATGGCCTATCAGACTTCCTATGCTATATCTATTGTCCACAGAGCCGCAATGTTTTTTAAAAAAATTAATTAGCAAGATATTTTGTTAACCTATATTTTAAATCTATGTTAATTTGCAAAGTTCAAACTATTACTGAGCCACATGCAATATTTCATGCTGGTAACTGATATAGTTTTTTAGATAGGAAGATTTTCAGTGAGCCATGCCCCCGCAGAATCACGCCTTATTTGTTACTAAAAATAGACTGGCTAAAAACTATATGCACTTTTCTGGTAAATTTGAGTTCATTTGCAAAGGTAAAACTATAACAAAGCCAGACACCAAATTTTATGCAAGTATCTCATATAGTTTTTGAGATAATAAGCTTTTCAGTCAAGTACCCTCATAATTTCACTTTTTTCCATCACGCAAATCGGGGTTTTCCTCAAATTGATAACACAATATCTTAAACTGTAAGCTTTTTTGTATCTTGGAAAAAAATAGTGTCAAATTATATGATATAGTCTTCTGGTATAATAAGTCTGATAGGGCTCACTTCAATGGTTTTTGTTCAGCAGGCCTTCAAATATGGTCCTCGGTGATATTTTGCACGTTGAAAATTCTTATTTTGGGCCATATTCAGCACCCTGTTGTACTGGAACTGCATTAAAGAATGGCTTCATTTTGCTTACATGAACTGCCTACAATATATTGATTTGGAATTAGGCAATATATGCTGTGTACCTTGTATGATTAGAGGACTGTTAGGCTGCAAAGTTTGGAAAATATTTAGTATTACTCTACGTTTCGCGTTTCCATATACAGTAAATGCTGTATCTCCAGAACGAATCAAGATAGACACTTCATTTTTGTTTTATTTTAAATCTTTCATCAAGTAGTACAAGCACAACACATAAAAACTAAACAATCTCTGATTCAAAATTTTGGCTGCCAGTACCTACTATTTCATGCATAATAGGAATTAATTTGCAAAGATGGTGCAGCGTAAGGATTTTAAGTTTTCAATCTGGCCTACAGCTCATTGTACCTAATGTTTACTTCTATGGCATCCGAGTGCAGACATGATGCAGACCATGAAGGTTTGCCAACAAAGGCCCAGGGTTGCTGTTTTAAAACCTGTAATACCTGTGTTGCATTTAATGTCGAAAAGAAAACTAGAGGCCAACAGTCTTACCTCGATGGCAGAAATGGTGCTCACATACTGGGGCACGGTGGTCGCGTTTGTCTCATCCACCACCTTCAGCTCTGTCCCTTCCTTCGCATTTGCGTTCGTGTTCTCCTCCATTTTGTCTGCTTTCACGTCGTGAAGTTCTGCAGGCAACACCATGTCATCACTGGTCCATGCAACACATGAACTTCGGTATTATATACGAAAAGTTAAGTTGCTGTTCTAACCACACTCATTACTGCTCTACCCCAATCGCATTGTAATTGTCGTACTCAAACACATTGTCACCACTCCTCCACACATGACCACCTCAGTCTTTCTTCATTTAACACAAGACATGATCACTACTCCATCCAAATGGGTACGGTTTGCATGGGTGGGGGCGGGGGGGACAGTAGGGGAAAGGGGGGTAACTGCTCCTCACGACACAACTTATCACAGCTCCAGAAAACACCTCATCATCACTGCTTTACGAACAATCTCATTATCAGCACAACGGTGTACCCACACCCCATTCTGCAAACCCGAGTCAGTATTGCCGGTAGGCGAAATCTCTAGTTTACTAGAATGCCCACACTCCTATGTATAAAACAACATCACCATTGATTCACAAAGCACAATAGTATATCAACACTCCTATATATACAACACAACACCGCCATTGATTCATAAAACACAACTAGTGTACCAACACTCCTGTGCACGACACAACACCACCATTGAATCAGAAAGCACAACTATTGTACCAACACTCCTGTGTACGACACAACACCGCCATTGATTCATAAAGCACAACAGCGTACCAACACTCCTGTGTACGACACAACACCGCCATTGATTCATAAAGCACAACAGCGTATCAACACTCCTGTGTACGACACAACACCACCATTGATTCATAAAGCACAACTAGTATACAAACACGTCTGTGTACAACACAACACCGCCATTGATTCATAAAGCACAACAGTGTACCAGCACTCCTGTGTACGACACAACACCGCCATTGATTCATAAAGCACAACTAGTGTACAAACACGACTGTGTACGACACAACACCGCCATTGATTCATAAAGCACAACTAGTGTACAAACACGACTGTGTACGACACAACACCGCCATTGAATCAGGAAGCACAACAACTTACCAGCACAACTGTGTACGACACAACACCGCCATTGATTCATAAAGCACAACTAGTATACAAACACGTCTGTGTACAACACAACACCGCCATTGATTCATAAAGCACAACAGTGTACCAGCACTCCTGTGTACGACACAACACCGCCATTGATTCATAAAGCACAACTAGTATACAAACACGTCTGTGTACAACACAACACCGCCATTGATTCATAAAGCACAACAGTGTACCAGCACTCCTGTGTACGACACAACACCGCCATTGATTCATAAAGCACAACTAGTGTACAAACACGACTGTGTACGACACAACACCGCCATTGATTCATAAAGCACAACTAGTGTACAAACACGACTGTGTACGACACAACACCGCCATTGAATCAGGAAGCACAACAACTTACCAGCACAACTGTGTACGACACAACACCGCCATTGATTCATAAAGCACAACTAGTGTACAAACACGACTGTGTACGACACAACACCACCATTGAATCAGGAAGCACAACAACTTACCAACACAACTGTGTACGACACAACACCGCCATTGATTCATAAAGCACAACTAGTATACAAACACGTCTGTGTACAACACAACACCGCCATTGATTCATAAAGCACAACAGTGTACCAGCACTCCTGTGTACGACACAACACCGCCATTGATTCATAAAGCACAACAGTGTACCAGCACTCCTGTGTACGACACAACACCGCCATTGATTCATAAAGCACAACAGCGTACCAATACTACTCTGTGTACGACACAACACCACCATTGAATAAGAAAGCACAACATTACAGCGTACCAGCATTCCTGTGTACGACACAACACCGCCATTGATTCATAAAGCACAACAGCGAACCAACACTACTGTTCACGACACAACACCGCCATTGAATCAGAAAGCACAACAGCGTACAACACTACTGTGTACGACACAACACCGCAATTGATTCATAAAGCGCAACAGCGTACCAACACGTACTCCTGTGTACGACACAACACGGCCATTGAATCAAAAAGCACAACAGCGTACAATACTTCTATGCACGACACAACACCGCCATTAAATCAGAAAGCATAACAGTGTACGAATACTACATACGACACAATACCAGCATTGATTCAAAAGCACAATGGTGTACCGACACTCCTATGTGGGATAGATCAGCATAATAGCAATTGTACATCAAAATTACAGACTTAAAATTGTACTCCGCGCAACTAGTGTCTGATAACTGAAATAACTTTTGGCCACACAATTACATCAGCAAAAGCAAACATTAGCCTACTCATTAATTTTATTGACGTGCATCCAATCTTACTTTGAATATCTATGAGAGCCTTAGTTTAAGTTTAAAATGTCGAACCTTTTTTGTCATCTGTAACCCAAGGCATTGTGGGGTGTTGCCAGGTGCGTGGGTTTTTCAAGTCCCAGGACCGTTTCTGCAAACAAAAAGGCGTTCCCTTCAAGTCTCACCACGATTTGAAACGAACAAAACATCTATTAATCATGAGACGTAGTAGATGACGACAGCAAATTTTATTTTGTACATGTTAATAATGATGCCACCACGACGATAATGGTAACTTGCTTTACTGAAAGAAATAATGAATGAATAAAGGAAGGAAAGAACGAATTAGTGAATGAACGAATGAATGAATGAAGAATCAATGCTAATCATTTTCACAAAGTGATGATGATTACGTTGCTGATGAGGACAATGATGTCAACGACAACTCCACTGATGACACGATACGAGGAGTTTCAGTTGTTTATAATGAAGACAGTATATGAGTGAATGCAAAACAAACGTCTTGTTGATAAATAGGCAACGTTTACACGTATATAAAACGAAAAATATGGACGGCCAACACTGCCGATTCGAAGACAGGAGGCAGGTTTCTAGCTTCGAATGAAATCTCAGCCGGGTTTTGCAATGCATCCAGGTTATAGTCACACAATGCAGAATTCAACAGTGAGGGCATCTGCTGCTGCACTTGCAGTCCGTCCCTCGCTCGAGGTACCATTGAACTCAACTGGAAATTTTAGAGAACAACGTATACGCGAGGTCCATCATGGCCGAAAGGATGCGACTAATCACACAAACCAAAATCATCGGTACTTTTTCCTTGGTATAGTTCGTGGCTTGCTCAGATGTGCTGCACAAGAAAACAGTGAAACTGCTGAAAACATCAACACATATGTCCACAGCATCATCAATAATCTTCCCATCACCGATGAGAAAATGAAGCAAATTTGAAAAGCCACTGCAGAAGATCCCCAACTGCAAGATCTGAAGTCAACCATACAGGTCGGATGGCCTGAACTTCGTACTGACTGCAAGTCAACCATCAGTTAGTTCTGGAACTTCAGAGACGAACTTTCCACCATCGATGGAATCATCTTCAAAGGAGAGAAGGTACTAATACAACTTGCCATGCGTCCAGAAATAATGAAGAAGATTCACTCCAGCCACCTCGGAATTGAGAAGACAAAGCAACGAGCTCGAAATGTCCTCTTCTGGCCTGGAATGATAAAAATGATCCACAACACCATCACAACCTGTACCATCTGTGCCAGTATGAGCCTAGCAAACCCAAAGGAACCACTCCTATCCCATGAAGTCCCAACACGACCGTGGCAGAAGCTTGGCACTGATATCTTCACTTGGCAAGACAGATCCTTCCTGGTAACAGTGGACTATTACACCCGCTACTTCGAGATCGATGAGCTCTCCACTACGACAGCCGTGTCCATCATCAGAAAGCTATCAGCTCAATTTGCACGCCACGACATCCCAGAAATCCTCATCAGTGACAACGGACCAGTTTGCCTCAGAAGATTGTTCAAACTTTGCTGCAGACTGGGATTTCAGACACATCACCTCCAACCCTGGCTACCCACAATCGAATGGACTTTCAGAGAAGACTGTACAGATTGCAAAACGCATTTTGTCCAAAGCTAAGGCTGATGGAAGCAACCCCCTCCTTGCTTTTCCAGAATACAGATCAACTCCAGTTGACAATCTTGCTTCCCCAGCTCATCTTCTCATGGGTCGACAACTCCGATCCATCCTGCCAACTTCAACAAAACAACTGCAGCCCAAGATTATCAACCCCTCAAAAGTAACTGCAAGACAAATGCACCCGCAAGCCAAGCAGAAGAAAAACTATGACCGAACAGCCCATCAGTTGCCACCTATGAAGACCGGTGACAAGGTATATCTACAGTTGTCCAAGGGAGACAATTGGACACTTGCCCAGATCATGAAGCCATACAGCACCCCAAGATCTTATGTCGTCGAGACAAATGATGGTCATACCTTCCGCCGCAACCGTCGCTGTCTCAGACCAGAGGCATTACCTTCTTCAGATGATCCCCCTGAGCAACCCTCAAATACACCTGAGCCTGATGGGAACAGGAACCACCCACCGCCAGGAACCTACTGCATCAGATTCGGGTGTCTTTGAAAGGACCTAAGAGACTGGACTTGTAAAAGCCTAAGTAACGGCTTCAACACTCCAAAATCAGTATCAAGTAACTTTATTAATCAGAGACAGTAAATACAATGTTCCAAGAGTAAAAAAACAAAAACAAAACAGAGATAGTAATTGAACATGCCAAAGAGTGAAGCTCAGTTGTGAAGTTAACAATTTGAGTCAGAGAGAGTATTTTAATTTTATCAAATCTGATGCATGAATCAGTGGTGATGTCCTATCTTATACATGTTGCTTCTGTTATGTAAAGAAATAACTAGTAAATGCTATAAAGCATCCTTATAGATTTACATCCCTGCATAAGAGTAAAGATCAATTTTTGCAAAACAAAGGGGATGTAACATTTCTGTTAACTCTAATTCATGGGAAGCAACCCTTCCAGTAATGTCAAATGAATCATAGTTACTTCCCTGTAATTTACCCAGAGTTCCCTATGGCAGAAATGGCTGAATAAACAGCCTGTTGTTGAATCCAATTGATATCTGAAGTCATCACTACATCTGTAAAACCCCAAACAACATTACAATCACCTTTTCTCAGCGCGGTCTTTTCACACGCTGTCACAGAGCAGCCATGCCTCACCTGTCCAAAGGTACCGATGAACTGTCCATCCGGAGTCCAGAGTCGGGCGGTCTTGTCGATGGAGGCGGTGATGACGAAGACGCCTGCGTCGTGCTGCACGTACTCCACGCTGACCACGGCCGCCTCGTGCGCACGCCAGTCCGCCTCCAGGGGAGGCCGCGTCTTCACCCGCTGCAGGGAATACAAGCGCAATGTGAGGACTGGTACTCAACGTGCATTAAAGCGACGATTGCAGACACCTACAAGTCGTATACTTTTCCGTTTACCACTGAAACTGACAAATTCTGTCTCTGGAGGAAACACGCTAGTCTTGGTTACCATTTGCCTCATTAACTCTGAAAATAAACATTGCCCTACTCTTGTTGCAATAGCAGCAAATTTCTCGTTTGAAGTCTAGTTGTGGCCCTCTTTTGTGCTGATCAGAGAAAGTGAGTATGAGTTTGTGTGTGTATATGTGTGTGTGTGTGCGTGCGTATTTGTGTGTGATTGTAAATGTGGATGCAAGTGTGGGTGTGTAAGTGTGAGTGTGGGTGGGTGTGTAAGTGTGTGTACGTATGTGTGTGTGTGCGAGTGAGAGAGAGAGATTGTGTGTGTGTGTGTGTGTGTGTGTGTGTGTGTGTGTGTGTGTGTATGTGTGTGTGTGATTGTAAGTGTGTGTGTATGTGTGTATACCGTAAGTGTGTGTGTGTGTGTGTGTGATTGTAAGTGTTGGTGTGTAAGTGTGTACGTGTGTGTGTGTGTGTGTGTGTGTGTGTGAGAGAGAGAGAGAGAGAGAGAGAGAGAGAGAGAGAGAGAGAGAGAGAGAGAGAGAGAGAGAGAGAGAGAGATTGAGTGTGTGTGTGTGATTGTATGTGTGTAAGTGTGTGTTTGTGTATATGTGTGAGTGAAAGTGTGGGTGTGTGCGTGTGTATTTGTGTGTGTATGTGGGTGTGCACGCGCGTGTGTGTGCGTGCGTGGGTAGGCGCGTGCACATGCGCGTGAGTTAGATATGTGTGATGCGCGCTTGACTTGGAGGGCATGCGAGTGATCATGTGTTTTGGGGTTTGAACATGACAAACTTGATTACATGCCCGCAATAACGACGTTTTTCACAAGTTTCGGATATACAGTATGGCTATATGACATAGGCTACTTAGAAATAGCTGTGATTCACCTTATAGGCACGTGTGAAACACCACAGACAATTTTCAAAACGTAGGTGAAAGACTGCCGAACTCCCGAGACAGCAACAATGACCACCTGGATCGCTGGGACTGCAGGAATCGCTGGTCTCGTGACAGAGCAACCGTTTCTTCTTCAGTTTTTCAATAGTTGGTCCTAATGTCATAAGGCTCCCCTTCGTCTTTCCACAAGAGGCATACTTTTCATTGAAATCTGGTTTCCTGAGCTCAGGATGGCTTATACACATGCATTATCAATCACTCATTCTACTTTCTCAAACTTTCCCATTCAAAGCGAGGAAGGACAGGAAAGGCAAAATTAGTATAATAAATGTAATGAAAAATACATTGTTCTAGGAACATTCAAACCTCTCTATCCCTTCCCGAAAAATGCATTCTTTATGAAAGTTGACCATACTGAGACTTCAGATGGGTCAAACACTTGCTTACTTGCACACATGTTCACAAACGCGCTTCACCGAATTAACTTTCTCTTCCGAGGTCTGCGAAAGACTTAAGGGTCCCACAGAAGGGAGAGGTGGAAGGCCGTCCTGTTGTAAACTGCAGGAGTAATAGGAAGAGCTCCTTCATTTCTCTTCCCACCCAACCTCCTAACCCCTCAACTCCCACCCCCACCCCCAACTCACCGTTCCCTCATACCCCACTCCCCCCCCCCCCCCCCCCTTTTCAGAAGCTCACGTTACATCATTAGCTAGCTTCATTCAGTAACGTCATTCGCATCTGGCGTTGCGGTGGCAGCTGACGTGGAGCTTCAAGGGAGCCAGGACAGCCTCGGTGGATTGGCACCCTGGAAAATCGGAGATGCTCTAGAGGAAATTCTTTTACTCTGGCCTTCTGCCGCAAGCACCGAAAGGGTTTGATCATTTAGTTGTCTCTTTCTTTCCGAGTGCCGAGGCACAGCGCATGATACCGGAACATAAAATTAGACAGACGGGGAAGAAAACAAATGGTGTTTGATTAGCATAATCATTTTATTTAAGATATTCTATGGATCATTTAACTCGGTCTTAAATACTCATTGGTTTACCAAGCGTCTGACACAGTAGCCTTATTTTCGTCATCAAATCTGCCTGTAGTAATGACGGTCAAACATTGAGTGCAACTTGAACAAAATGTTGATACAGTGATTGCACAAGCAGACATGAGTAGTATCCTTGCACAATAGAGTTTCAAGACTCACACAACAAAGTACGCATATGATATTCAATTCAACTACTATGTCTCCTATGTTTTGGCTGTTTCAGGGCACGACTCACTGAACAAACGTAACCGTGCACAAGAAAACAAGTCCAAAGTTTGAACAATGACAACATGAGCTATACCGTAATATTATTCATTCATTCATGCAAATTCCAGAAAAAGCATGTTCATAGAGGAAATATGTTATTTTTACAGTGACCTAAATATCTGGTAAATGTATACGTGACTTAGTGTGCTGATAACGTTAATCAACGTTTTCTCGAAAACTGTTTATCATATTCTAGCCTCGTTTTTAATGCACGGCCACAAATCCGTGAACAACGATTGTTGGGTTTTATCATTGGATCTATGTAGGCGAGCACATGTAAATAATTAATGCAAAACACATCCCAAACATTATTTTTGCTATCAAGATTGCAGTATTACACATGTGAACAATCAGAGAATATTTCAAAATGCTCACATTAAATCCCATTTTGATTAAGCCTTGTCATTTTGGGATGGGTCTAAGGCTGTAAATTTGAATTCACTCCATAGACGGACAGTAACACATATAACAAAAACAATGAATTCCTCAATTAGCAATAGTGATAAATTGAAATTACTTAATGTCATGTCCTTCCAATCGCAAGTCTTTTCAATAAATTCAGTGAATCATTCATGTGAAAAATCGTGTACTCCGAGGCCCATTCTGGCTTTCTCTATTTTTCCGAGAAAACTTTGTGTTACAAGCAATGTCATAGTTCCACGACCCGATATAGATTTATGCAAATCATTGCTGTCTTATTCATGTGCATAAGTGTAGAATTACCCTCCTTATGAAATAAAGACAGCAAAAACGTTATAGGTCTGTTAATATAATACAATAAAAATATTGAACAACGAATCTGAAACCAAACTATTCATACTTTTTTTATTTGAAATTGTAATCGTTATTTCTGAATTTTCTTATTGTTTAGTTATGTTCGCATTTTCGTTTTAGCATGAATATGTGCGTGTTCAAGGACTCAATGGAAGATAAGGCATCTCTGCCTAATTTATTACCCTTGCAAAATAAATTCGTTCGTTCGTTCGTTCGTTCGTTTGTTCATTCATTCATTCATTCATTTATTCCCTCAACATACAAATTGATGAATTTTTAAACAGAAGATGTAAGTAAATGTATCATAATTTTACACCAGTTTACTGCTAAGTTTTTCATTCTTCCTACAGATAGGGACACAAAACATACAAGTGGGCGAAGTTCAGTAAAGGTACAAAGCAGCAATGATAAAACTATTCTAAATTAGTAAATTTCCGCAAATCAACGGACAGGAGTTTCTTATAAGAGGGGTGACTGATACGTTCGTGGTCAAAGGTAGAAGCAGTCAAATACATGTATATACAACCTAGCACATTTATTTTTCAACACAGTCCCCTCCTATATTTAAACATTTCGTCCAACGGTGGTGGAGAATACGAATCCCGTTTTGGGGGTAGAAGTCGGCGTCTTGGACCTCTAGAAAATGGTCATCCTCAGTGTCAAAATGGCGACAACTGAACTCCTTCTTCATCTTGGGGAACAGGTTGTAGTCCGAGGGCGCCTTCTCAGGTGAATAGGGCGGGTGTCCGACGAGTTTGAATCAGCATTCCTGGATGGCAGCTATCGCTGTGATCATGCCCAAGGAGTTTTATAACCGAGCGAGCTGACACCTTGGTTGTTTGAAGATCGTTGTGGTTAACTGTATAGATGCATTTCTATGAGATACCCACCTCTGTGGCAATGTTCAACTGTGTTATTCGTCTGTCATGATCATGTCATGGAATTTGTCAATGGTCTCCTGTGTGGTGGCGGTGATAGACCTTCCAGGACGGGGGTTGTTTTCCAGGCTCTCTCTGCCACGGTTGAACTCAGCAGTTCAATTCGTCACCACGCTGTAAGAAGGGGCACCCTCCCCTAGTGTTGTCACAAGTCCTCGCGGACCTCCTTGGGTGAAAAGTCCTTGAGAGCGAGGTAGCAGATGTCTGCACGAAGGCCAATGTTGTCCATTTTCTCAGACAGTGCTGACTTGCAATTTTCAATGATCAAGAACAGAAATACCACCACAGAAATTATTAACTTTAAACTTTCTGCATAATCATCAAGGGGGTTGAACTGCACGTGCATGTAACGAGAGCTGTGTAAATCATCTCCGTCTACCTTCTATCAATCACCCCTCGTATTTTACAAGTAGCAAACACGTCTGATTCAGAATGCTAGTAAGAATGTCATTTATAATAATACAATCAAAACGCTCTTTCAATTCATACCAGTCTTATGGCAATTTTACGCTAATGCATTTTTGCCACAACATTTTCGTTGAATCCTTATCAATCCAGGATTTCTTGTTTAAAGTACACTATATTCAGAATCAATCTCAATGGACGTGCATGATGTTGTTCTCACAAATGTTGGTCATATAATATAAGATATTATTTGAACATTGTCGAGCATTCCACAGCGAACTGGGCTTACGAAATCCATGGAAATGTGTGCATTGCCATTGTCAGACTCTCGCTCTGCAAGAGTGCCGGACCGCATTTCCCCTCAACAACAACAAATTAAAGACTCAACTTGAATGGTGTATATACATATACATCCATATTAAGAACTGTTTAAAATTAAGAAACGAATGATACCAGTCTCAAGTCAATGTTTTGATGATTTTAAATCGAAACATATTTCTGCCAACCATCGGTCCGAGATTGACCAATTTTGGGATCGTGCAGGCGGTGCTGTTGGCACAGCAGATTCACTACAAACTGTGTGAATACTTTGTGAACATTTTTCACATGGACCCAATTGAAAACAATCTCCAAGAAGAGGGCAAAGCACTTAAACATTTTCCAAAACCTCTACATATGGTGTTTTGTCCTGCTTCGGTATTGTAGAGGCTAATATGGAAAGGATGCTTCTTTTTAAATAACTTTTATCAGGGCGAAGTCAACAAGTAGTGCGCATACAAGGAAAGTGTGTCTTCTGTTCTCGAAAAGGTGTAGTATGTCTATGAGTGTGAATGATGCGAGTTGACGAGGAAGGTTAAGCTATTATTCTCTTATTTAAGATGACCCACAGACACATTGTGCAAGGGCGGTCAAAGGTCAGGGGCAGACGAGGGAAGGTCCGGGGTGGAGTCTGCACTTACCTCGTCTGCCTTCCTTACGTCAGACAGTACTCACCTTGTCTGCTGGCCTGACACAATGCTTGCTGATGTCCCACACCTTCACCTGGCCCTTGGTGTCACCGGTTATCAGTATGGAGTTGTTTGGCTTCGTACACATGGCCAGGACTGACTCATCCGCCACGTCAGGGGCGTAGAAATAACCTAAAGGCAATACAGAACGTGTGCACCACAAAGTAATTGAATGCGTATGTTGTCCACAGAAACTTATTCACAAACAGGCTTTCTTCCTCTCAAACCGCACCAAAAGCATGAGCATTTACAGAGGAGGAGGAGGAGGAGGATACGAGGAGAAGGAGGAGGAGGAGGAGGAGGAGGAGGAGGAGGAGGAGGAGGAGGAGGATAGGAGGAGGAGGAGGAGGAGGAGGAGGAGGAGGAGGAGGAGGAGGAGGAGGAGGAGGAGGAGGAGGAGGAGGAGGAGGAGGAGGAGGAGGAGGAGATGTAGAAGGAAGGAGGAAAGAGGAAGAGGAGGGAGTAGGAGGGGAGAGGTGGAGGACGAGAAAGGAAGGGGAGGGAGGAGGACGAGAAAGGAAGGGGAGGGAGGAGGAGGAGGAGGAGGAGGAGGAGGAGGAGGAGGAGGAGGAGGAGGAGGAGGAGGAGGAGGAGGAGAAGGAGGAGGAGAAGGGAAGAGGAGAACGAGGAAGGAGGAGGGAGAAGGGAGGAGGAGGGAAGAGGGAGAAGAGAGGAGGAGTGAGAAGGGAGGAGGAGGAAGGAGGAAGAAGGGAGGAGGAGTGAGAAGGAGTGAGAAGGGAGGAGGAGGAAGGAGGAGGGAGAAGGGAGGAGGAGGGAAGAGGGAGAAGAGAGGGGGAGTGAGAAGGAGTGAGAAGGGAGGAGGAGGAAGAAGGGAGAAGGAGTGAGAAGGAGGGAGGAGGAGGAAGGAGGAAGAAGGGAGGAGGGAAAAGGGACAACGACAACAGCAAAAGCTAAATAGCAGCAACAGCAAAATGTAAAACAACAAGAACGGCAGCGATTGAAGTCTCCTACCCAGCTCCTTCCTGACAGCCAACAGGGACCACCAGTGCAGGACGCCCGCCTCACTGGACACCAAGCTGGCTGCCTCTGAGTAGCGTGCACTGACACGACCTCGCAGGAAGAGCAGCTTGTCCACCGGCACAGGCTGCCTGTCAGAGAGATATGGACACAAGCTGCCCTCATGCCTTGCGTCTCGCCTTGAGAGCATCTCTGGATATCTTTATATGGCTCTGGGAGCAACACACATTTGCCTAAAACTAACCTAGCACAGAATTATTCAAAATTTTATTATCTCAAACAGTTGTTTGCTGTCAAACCATGCAATGGAAGATGTATATCTGCAAATATTGAATACATCAATTCCATCTTCTTGCTCATAGACATACATTAATGTAAATGTCTCCTCGGGTGGGTACTGAGCAGCATTCAGTATGTCAGTATCAGCCGCGGAAATCTTCCCAGACGGATGGATGATTGGATGGAATGTTGATTATGTAAGCTCAGAAAATTCACAATTTCAAATACAAAAATATGTACAAAAAGTATAGATAAATACATGTATGACAAAGACTTTAGTTTTACCCCAATTTTATATCAGTCCTATGTACATAAATGTAAGAAATCAAAATCAATTATAAACCACAAAATACAACAGAACTGTACCTTGTTTTAAAGAAGACGATCGCGTTCAACTTACCCCTTAGCAGGTTTATGGCTCTGTCGATGTCTGGAGTTCGGTCTTGATGATTTGCCTGAGCTCTGTCTTGAGCTGGGATCGTGTGTTTTTAGATCATCGATTTTCTTCGAGCTGTAACCACAAAATCGAGGTGTCCTTGCATTCAAGCACATCTTTCAGGTAGACGTAAACTGATTTAAGAAGGAATATGTTCTGGTTCACATGAAAGTTATCTTCTGAGTAAGGTGCAGGGAAAAGACTCCTTTGACATCGTTATCATGAGTGCTTTGTTCAGCTTACATGTTTGTGATCTGTCCCTTGCGTAGTCTCACGAAAACTTTCTCAGTTTCGGCGTCCCAGACGATGATTTCGCCGTCGAAGCTGGCGGTGGCGACGTAATACGGAGGGCAAAAGTCCGCGGCCAGAATGTCGTCTTGGTGCAGCTGGTCTCCCTTCCACGAGTTGTCCGCAGGGATGTATGTGTTCTGTTGAAAAACGATGCCAAGGACATGGCAGTGTTTACCATCATGGACCACTACACCGGAAATATGGCTCTAAATTTCATTGACAGAAAATAAGGTCTTCGTATCTTGATCACAAGAGAATGAAAGTACTTGTTATTCAACGTTTCGCTGCCATTGCAATATGAGACCAGTCTTCCAAACTCAGTCGGTCTACTTCTTCCACCAAAGCGAGATACATCAGGATTTGTTCCAATGGGGTCAGAGTTACAATTTTGAGATTTTACTCTGAAGTTGACCCATCCCTAATTTTCTATGTGAGTCTCAAGTTTCAAATACAACGATTAATGATTGTCTTTAACATCTACATGAAGGCCGTGTACTGTTTGTGTACAAAAACTAAAACTGCATTTCAGTGCGTAACACCCCACTTCACCATTATCGTGATTCTGCCGTTGTTGCAAACGCATCCATGTAGTGTGGTGTCACCGTAAATGGGAGACTCTCGTCTTTGTGCACTGTGTGTTTGTATGCCTTGGAGGAAATTCTCTTGGGCCACACGCTAATGAAACTCCCCCTTCTGTGTACAATTTGGTTGCTAACATACGGTACTTAAAATGCCGTTTTCTTATAAATCCCCGCTTTCTGTATACACATGTTCAAATAGACATAAATTATCAACAGCTGCACAAATCAATATAATTTCAGTATAATGGAGTTCATTGCGCATTGTGGTGATACAGTAATCTGAACATCGCCTGAGGAATCGGTCCGACTCTGTTGAGGGGGAATGGTCATATGTGCTCGAATGGAACTTTCAAGTGTGTAGGTTGCAAAATCCCAGGAGAATAAAAGAGATGAAAATGCATTATTTATCGTTAGCTCTGTTCCTCTTTCGATAGACTGCAGTAGAAGATGCAAAAGCGAATATAAACCTGCAATAGGGACTGCTTTCAGTTTTCGCTACAAGTCATGTTGACCTAACTTGTGCGATTACCAACATATTAAGGTCACAAAAAGAGTTCAGGTTTGAGAAAGTTGAGCATGAAAACAGCCTTGTTGGGGGATTTGTAACTTTTTCCGAAAAAAATGCAAGAAGCGTCGTTACCGTGTAGTCGTCATTGTTTGAAATTATAAATTGGAGTTTGCAGATTTGTAATGTTCTGCAATCTTCTTTTGGTTTTCGATTGCATCAGATTGGTGACTTTCTTTCAACTCTGTACCGCAGTTACATTGTACGAAGACAATATTAAAGTTTCCAATCAGCGGAGAGTGTATGGATTCACTACACTCAAATGCATGGATTTCACTTTTTTGTGTGGAATATTTTGAGGTTGCGAAACAGCAAGTGGGTGGCTTGCTGAGAGGAGACGACACCATCAAGGAGAACGATCTCATGGTTGTATGTTCAGAATTTCTTTTTCAGTGCTCAGCCCTGGCTCTGATGCATGAAAGCCGACTAAATCTTTAGTTGCCAACTGAACGGCATTTGCCAACTAAACGTCACAGTCTGCACAGTCGACAGTAGTTGATGACCATATTTCGACCACATTAAGAGGTGGACTAAATCCGTAGTTGCCAACAATTTGCACAAGTAAATGGCGACCTGTCTATGGTTCGCACAGAAAACGCTGTATTTTGGGATACTAGAAACCCATCCAAAGAAAATGTAAGCCATGAACAGCATTAATTTCTCAAAGCTGTATATTGAATGCATCAATAGGTCGTGAAAGCTCCTACATTTTATAAATGGAAATGCAGGGCGACGCATCTACACGCCGAAGCATCTGTTGACATTGTGTACAAAGCTAGTGCTGATGCTGCCATGAAACGAAACATTTAAATTGCATCTGTGTTATGAAAACACTGTTCAGATTAAATTGCTTAATTTTTGTAATTGAGAAAATGTGTGTCGATGTATGCCAGGGTTTCACGAGTTTGGTGGGAAAAGTGCGAGCTGAGGCTGGATCAAGAGCGTAAAATCATGGGGCGTGTTTGTTTGGCCCAAAATCTCGAGAGAATCGCGAGGGCTAGGCGTTGCCTACGTTCCTCGCTCATAAGGACGCACTCGCGGTGAAGGCAGGAGGCCGAGGGAGGTCCTGAGCTTCTTCACCGGCTCTGGCGCCAGGACGCAGCTGTTGTGAAGGTTCCAGAACGAACGGGAACATGGTAGCGCAATCAAACTGTTTTATGTTGTTTACATCTGCCTCTTCGCTAAATGCCGTAGCCTCGTCATGTGGTTGAGTCGGGCTAAATTTTTCATCGGTGTGTCACGTGACGTCAGTCGCCAAAGCCGCAGGAGTGTTGATTGTGTTCATATCTGTTCTGGAAGTTTCTGGTATTTGTGGAAAGGTATAAAAAGCGCGACAAAGCGACAGGAGAACACAACGAGATACGACAGAGTTAAGGTGAGAGCTTAACTAGACGATAAACGAGTCCTCCTTTTTAAGGAGTGAGTCTTTTGCGGCATTGTGCATAGAGTGAAGTGTTACGACGATACAGCTTACTGATTGTCACCACTGTATATCGACCAGTGCGTGAATAAAGTTGATCAAAAACGATCACCGGAGTTGGTGAACTTCGACTTCCCAGTGCAAGCAACAACAGGATATTGCTAAGAGAAGGGTATAACACAGCCATGTTCTTCCGCCTTGCGAGTTGATGATTTGCCGTTTTTCTAGCTGTAGGAGCGTCTCACTCGCCTTCGACTAGCCATTCAGGGAGAATCTCGAGATTTGGGGCATAACAAACGCGCCTCATGTCAACACAAAAGATGACAGTGTTCACATGTGTGTTTGGTCGGCAGCTGCAATGAAGGAGATGGGACGGGACAGAAAATCAACCGCACGAATCTGCTTGATTCGTTTCATAATGGAGAAATATACAATATATTTATATTTCATTGCCATGAAATATTGGAGACTGCAGATGAGTTTCACAAGGGCTTGCATGCGCACATAATGCGTTAGAATTCTGTGTCATGTGTATCTATATGTACTGTTATATCCACAATAGTGCAGACTGACATATTGTGTACCTGTCTTTCAGAGAGTGTTATGATGCAGCAGCTGATCCAGGCTTGCGACCCCTGCCCCCGTTCAGGCCCTGCCACCCCCCTGGTCCCCACATCCCTGATACGAGGACAAGGAGTGGAGTGAGGACCTACCTGAGGCCTATGGATTTTTTCAAACTTATTTTTACAGCCTGCCTTGCAGAGACTCTGTGCCTATTCACCCCATAATCCCAGTTATGACAAAGAAAAGAAGAAACTGCAAAAAAAAATGCTACAAAGACGAACCTGTAGATATGAAAACAAGGACCAAAAAATGCTCAACTTGTGACACATACTTGTTGTGTCTATAAGAAGACAGGAACTGTCTACTGGACTTCCACACTGGCAGTTTAAACATTGTTACCTGTTCGCACCTGGCCATACTGTTCTCACCTGTAATTATGTTTGCTTTGTGCTCTTGACACCTGTACCTCAGTGTAAATGACAAGTAGTTCACATACTCATTATTTGTGTTTTTTGTTTGTAAGGCTGTTTTGACTGCAGTTCCTGTGATTTTTTCAATTTTGTTACTTTTTTGTTAATTTTACTTGCGTTACATAATCAGGTATAACACCTGCAAATGTTGACGAAATGTGCTCACATTTGGATTAGTTGGTGCACAAATGATTATTCTTTGTGGAATCAATACGTTTTTTATGAATAAATTCATGACAGATAATGTTTGTTCTTTGTATAGCTTCGTGTTTGTTTGTGTGTGGGTTTTTTTTTTTTTTTTGGGGGGGGGGGGGGGGGGGGGTGTGCCTCAAAATTAATTTTTAGTAACAAGGTCAAAGGTCATCTTACCTGCATCAAACAAACAATGCAAATTTTTTTTTTTTTTTTTTGGGGGGGGGCATCATATGAAAGAGCATTTATTTATAAGTTTTTTGGTATATGGCATGACTACCTTGAGTATCTATGCACTACATACGAAGTGATGTAAAGCAAATACCATGAGAGGAATATATAATTGTGCTAAAATGCAAGAACTGAAAAGAGTTAAGGAAATGAACTCATTATTACAAAGATAGAAAAGGCGTTATTTAACACCTGTAGGAAAAATAACCATAATAAAAAGGTTAGTCCTCTGTCAACCATTCCAAATCCCCCAGAAAAGACTTTGAAAGCAACAAATAAAGATCTGTCTCCTTTCCTATGGTCCAATAAACCAAACAAATAGTGAAAAGAGTAACTATTCAGAATATAGAAAAGGGGGGTCTTGAGATTTCAGATCTAAAACGGTTCGTTGCTGCAATAAAAGCAAACTGGAATAGGCAGTATAAAATGATAACAATAAAAGGGAAATTAAAAATCACCTTTATGTATTATTTGATAAAGATAAAGGGTGACAACTATTTTGATCCAGTGCTTACTGAAGATCATATTAAGAAATATATTCAGAAAGAGAACTATGTATTTGATGTGATAAAACAGTGGAGGAAAATTGTGTTGAAAAAAAAATCCATATGATAATATCCTTGAACAGTCCATATAGTACAATTCACACGTAACACAAAGTAATGCCCTGATCAAATGTTGAAAATGGGAAAATAAATGAGCAGTACAAATTAAACACGTTTTAAAAGAAAACGAAATTATCCCTTTTAACAATCACAAGGAAAGGCATAGTCCAGACGCAGAAGACTGTTTTACATTTCAGCAGGTAAAACATGCCATTCCTTCACTATGGATGGAAACAAAAGCAAAAAGCCAAAGTGAAAATGAGATGGAACTTCTTATTAAACAAATCGTTGAGAGATACAAATGTACGCGCTTTTTCAAATTAAGTTCTTCTCAATGAAAATAATGTTACTGCATAGGATAACAAGAGAAATTGAAAAGATCAGTCGATGACAATGTCAAAAAGTGGGAATATGGATATAAACTTATAGCAAGATGCACAACAGATACTAGATTGATTGTATTATTTATAGCGACACTTTTTTTTCTCGGAATAAAAAAGCATCATTAACTTTTTGTGTATTTTGTTTGTGAAATCTAAAAAAGTTGGAACATTTGTTTTAGGAATCTGAAGTGATTCAATCCTTCTGAGTTGATCTACAATTATATCTCCAACGTCACACTCTTTTGACCAATAATGTTAGAAAAGCATTCTTTTTAATGTCCAGCCTAGTAAGAAATCTTATAATATTAAGCGCAAATCAGTACATTTGTATACTAAATGCTACGACTTCACACACACACAATTCACGTTATAATTCTTTCGGCTTTTGGGTCTAGGGGTTTCACTAGTTGTGGAAGGGGTAATAATTAATTCAATCTCTCTCTTACATCCCACATTCACAGGACATAACACAATCTTTATTAAAGATCATTTTAATGAAAACTAATCATGGCATGATCAAATTCAATGCAACAGGATCAAACTTAAAACAATCATGTCAGCCTTCAATTTGTGACTGAAGGGCGGTGGGCTTTCATATTGTCCAGAAATAAAAGACCAAACGTACTCACAAGTTCTGGTAGCTAAGTGCAATCAGTTCTCGACTTCCATCGATTAAATTTATCCTAGAAACTGATATCCACTAAAGAGTGGACATTCACTCACTCTCTCTCCCTCCAGGCTATCCCTCGAGACAAGAGAAAAGGCCATACATTTGCGGGTTTCACACACTTTCTAGAGCACTTCGCAAGAACACAAACGATGAAGCTTTTCCAGCGATAACTTGTTCAAGAGTCATGTGGGGGCTGAATCTTCGAACAGAGAAAACGCAGTCCTTTTCAGAGGGTAAGGGAAGATTGGAAAAAACTGTTAACGTGTTGTTCCACCCTCAACAGCGAGTTCTTCACAAGCGCCCCGCTTTCCATGGCGTCTTGCAGTCAACTCATCTTATAACGCTCCTGGGTTGAATTGTTCACCCACAGCGCATGCGCAACCGCTCTCAGCCAATCAAACCTCGATTGCATCATTACCCAATTTGTCTCGTACCGGTTCAAGCGGCCTCAAACTTTGAAGCCAAGGCATGTTCCCGCCAAAACCGAACTCAACACGGGTTCAGCCATAAACGAAAATAAAGTGATGCCCGAACAATACACTTGAAAAAATGGTCACCCTTCCTTCCATGGGAAGAACTCGTCTTTCCACACACCCTCCCTTCTTTCCCCCAACCCCACGCCCACCCCCGTTCCTCCCCCACCCCCATTACTGTGTATCCTACAGTTTTGACATGCAAGTTCCTTGTTCTTAAATAACAAGTCATGCAGATCAAAAGTAAAGGTAAAGGTGCTCGTTTTTATATTACGACTTCCCACTCATCAATGAGTGCTCAAACAGCACACCTATAACCCCTGGTCAACGGGCTACTCAATTTCTCACTCCAGCACTCCCTAGACAGCATGCAACCAGGTTGCGAATGACCGCATTAAAGTTAGATTTCATGGTTTTTCATCTCAGCCCTCACAGGTACCCGTTTTACTCCTGGATGGGGGGGAAGCAATGAAATAATGCACCTTGCTCAAGGATGCAACTCTGTGATCCGCGCAGCTTTGAACGCTGTACCCTTCAGCCGCCAGCGACTGGCAGGTCAAACGCACTAACCACTCCACTGCTTCTCTGTCAGCACTGTTCAATTCCACTAAGGTCCTTCCTTTGCTTCTCATGACAGCTGTCAGCACTGTCCGACTCCACTAAACGCTTTCCACCGCTTCTCATGACGGTTGTCAGCACTATCCAACTCCGCTATGGTCCTTCCAATGCTCCTCATGACAGCTGTCAGCACTGTCCGACTCCACTAAGCTATTTCCACCGCTTCTCATGACGGCTGTCAGCACTATCCAACTCCGCTATGGTCCTTCCAATGCTCCTCATGACAGCTGTCAGCACTGTCCGACTCCACTAAGGTCCTTCCTTTGCTTCTCATCCCAGTTGTCAGCAATGTCCAGCTCCACTAAGCTCCTTCCACTGCTTCTCTGTCAGCACAGTCCAGCTCCATTAAGCTCCTTCCACTGCTTCTCTGTCAGCACTGTCCAGTTCCACTAAGCTCCTTCCACTGCTTTTCTGTCAGCACTGTCCAGCTCCATTAAGCTCCTTCCACTGCTTCTCTGTCAGCACTGTCCAGCTCCATTAAGCTCCTTCCACTGCTTCTCTGTCAGCACTGTCCAGCTCCATTAAGCTCCTTCCACTGCTTCTCTGTCAGCACTGTCCAGCTCCACTAAGCTCCTTCCACTGCTTCTCTGTCAGCACTGTCCAGCTCCACTAAGCTCCTTCCACTGCTTCTCTGTCAGCACTGTCCAGCTCCACTAAGCTCCTTCCACTGCTTCTCTGTCAGCACTGTCCAGCTCCACTAAGCTCGTTCCACTGCTTTTCATGACAGCTGTCAGCACTGTCCAGCTCCACTAAGCTCCTTCCACTGCTTCTCTGTCAGCACTGTCCAGCTGCACTAAGCTCCTTCCACTGCTTCTATGTCAGCACTATCCAACTCCACTATGCTCCTTCCACTGCTTCTCTGTCAGCACTGTCCAGCTCCACTAAGCTCCTTCCACTGCTTCTCTGTCAGCACTGTCCAGCTCCACTAAGCTCGTTCCACTGCTTTTCATGACAGCTGTCAGCACTGTCCAGCTCCACTAAGCTCCTTCCACTGCTTCTCTGTCAGCACTGTCCAGCTGCACTAAGCTCCTTCCACTGCTTCTCTGTCAGCACTGTCCAGCAGCACTAAGCTCTTTCCACTGCTTCTCTGTCAGCACTGTCCAACTACAGTAAGCTCCTTCCACTGCTTCTATGTCAGCACTGTCCAGCAGCACTAAGCTCCTTCCACTGCTTCTATGTCAGCACTGTCCAACTACAGTAAGCTCCTTCCACTGCTTTTCTGTGAGCACTGTTGTTACGGGGATTTCAATAAACTTAGATAAAAACGGTCCAGGGTAAATACAAGATTTTAATCAATCAATATAAATCATAACTTCCCATAATCAGAGGTGGAAAAGAAAAGAAAATTAAATAAAAGTGGAATCACTGATAAAATGTTAACAGAGAATTATAAACACAAATAAAATTACGGTCAACCTGCTCACATAAAACTAATAAAACGTAGGTCAGCCCTTGACATAAAAACTACTGCGACAAACCTTCCATCTCTCTCTCTCTCTCTCTCTCTCTCTCTCTCTCCCCGTCTGTTCTCTCCCTCACTCAGTAGGCACGTCTGCCTAGCCCACTGTCCGTTTCTCTCTTCTGTGCTTCTCTCTTCTCTACGTCTGCTTCTCTCTTTTCTTCGTCTGCTTCTCTCTTTTCTTCGTCTGCTTCTCTCTTCTGTTTGTCTGCTTCTCTCTCTCTCTCTCTCTCTCTCTCTCTCTCTCTCTCTCTCTCTCTCTCTCTCTCTCTCTCTCTCTCTCTCTCTCTGTGTGTCTCCGCTCTGCTCTCTGCTGTGTGAGGACCGATCTCTATTCTCTGTCTTCTTGCGCTCTCTTATATTTCTATCTTCTCACAACCCACTCACGATCATTTCTACTCACCACAACTCATACCACACAGCGAACACCGCTCATCACCCTGGGGCAGAGCTCAACTCAAACTCACCCTCCACTTCAATCTTTATACAGTCTTTGGACTACTAACTTCACCCTCAACGCACCAGCAAATATCAAGTCTCTCTCAGGTGAGATACTTCCGAAAACCTATTTCCCCATTACAACTGTCCAGCTCCACTAAGCTCCTTCCACTACTTCTCTGTCGGCACTGTCCAGCTCCACTAAGCTCCTTCCACTGCTTCTCTGTCAGCACTGTCCAGCTCCACTAAGCTTCTTTCACTGCTTCTCTGTCAGCACTGTCCAGCTCCACTAAGCTCCTTCCACTGCTTCTATGTCAGCACTATCCAACTCCACTATGATCATGTCACCATGAGCTCTTTCTGTTTTAGACTAATGTCTTACTTTGTTCTGCTTTTCTCTATCCTTTATTGTTTCATCATTTGATCACATTTTTAAACACAACCATCCTGACATCAAATTTTTTAGTATATCCTCTGACTGGTCGGATAGGTTTCCAACTTGAAATTTTCTCAAACGCCAAAAAACCCGCAAAATGGTCATTGAATAACTTTTTATGTATCGATACGCCAACTTTAGGTTGGACTGTATCAACAGGGAGTGGAAATCTCAGACTGCTCTCTGTTTATCTACACTGTCTGTTGCGGTCAGGCGCTGGTGGAAAATCAGTTAACCATGCGGCCAAAAGATAAACCATCAAAACGTCTAAGACCCTTTTGAAAGTAATATGCTGCCATTTCTCGGTATTTCCAGGGATCATTTTCAGTTCCTGCCAAGTACTGCCAAGAGACGAAAGAGATAAGTCCGTGCACATGCTCGTGCTCACACATGTATGCTTATGTCCGAGCCGAATTCAACTTTAAAACGATTGCTGTTGCAACAGTGTTCGTGGAAATACCACGACAATGTGTGTGTGTGTGTGTGTGTGTGTGTGTGTGTGTGTGTGTGTGTGTGTGTGTGTGAGAGAGAGAGAGAGAGAGAGAGAGAGAGAGAGAGAGAGAGAGAGAGAGAGAGAGAGAGGGCTGATACAGACATGAAGTTTCCTGTCTGTTCAAGGTCAATATACATAAATGTCACAGTCATTCCTACTTTTGTCATGACGCAATGATATGTTATTGTGAAACGCACTCGAAATCGACGTTCTATGCCAGACCAGACCGTGTTTTATAGAGATTTATTCCTTGCAGCGTCCATCTGGAGAGGATGAACAGCTGCACATTTTACTCACGTCAGCATCGGAATCATCGTACAGCGTTATGAGCTGGCTCCAGCCCACAGCCAGGATAACTTTCTTGTCCTGCAGAGGCAGTATCCCGGTCACTTCCGCCTCCGTCGCCGCTTCCAGCTTGTGCAGGTTGTGTCCGTTCTGGAAATTCCACACCTGCAGTGCAGTCAAGGCATCAAAAGATGGCTAACCGCTCAGGTCCTTGAAAAACATCCTAATACAGAGAGCATGGGTCGCGGGGAATGACGAAACGTGATCGTATACAAGTATAAAGTTGTGCAAAAGCAGAAGATGACAGCAACACGATGAAAAGAAAATGCGATGGTGGGTGGTGGAGGAAGACGCAGGGCGAAGACGAGCTGCTTTCCACGCTTTATTGACCACTGGCGGAGGGGTATTCTTTCGTTGTTATAGCATTACCAACACCCTACCAAGTCCCTCTTACTGAGAACACAGCCCAGGTTTTATATGAAATACATGCACAAGCAAACCAGTTGATTGGACCAAACATACGGACGCGATAGAATGCAGAGTAACTCGTTCGAGGATTGGACCAAACACACGGACGCGATAGAAAGCAGAGTAACTCGTTTGAGGATCGGAACAAACACACGGACGCGATAGAATGCAGAGTAACTCGTTTGAGGATTGGAACAAACACACGGACGCGATAGAATGCAGAGTAACTCGTTTGGGGATTGGACCAAACACACGGACGCGATAGAATGCAGAGTAACTCGTTTGTGGATTGGAACAAACACACGGACGCGATAGAATGCAGAGTAACTCGTTTGAGGATTGGAACAAACACACGGACGCGATAGACTTTCTTCACTAACAACCAGTGGAAATGCTTGTGTACTTCAAAGAACAAACGACGTATCAAGTAACCAGTTCTGGGGTTTAGGAATGAAAGCATGACTAATTCAATTGACAAATGATAAGACCAGCAGCAGTGTAAAGATTTCAGGGTTACACACAGAAAGGGGATGTAAAGAGAGAGGTAAGCAATGTAGATTTTAATAGAGGATGAAGCAGTAGATGTGCAACACACTTGGTGATAGGTGCACCTTATCACAGTACCGTGTCATTTTATCAGTCTTTAAAACCTGAGTAAACGAATAATAAAAATTACTGCATGCTTTGTGGACCTCTCATGAAGAGAAGAAGACTTTAATATACTTTATACTGCTTTATCATATTAGCCAAAATATGCGACGTCTCAGCAACACTTGTATGTTCCACTATACACACAAAAAACTTCTTTGACCAACTGATTTTGAAGACTTGCATTTACGTTGCTTCAATCCGAAGACACTTACTCATAGGACTTTCTTATCCCCAAGATTCTTCCATTTCAATGCGCCGTCATCCTGATGGCGCCTGTACCCATACGATGCTACACCAGCCTGCTTACACTTGTGCCTGAAAGAGCCTGTCACCTGAACAGCGCTACACCCTGAATGAGCATGACAGTCTTACCTCCAGTGCTTGGCTACGCTAAGAAGTGTTCTTACCTTGATCGTCCCGTTTCGGGCGCCGGTGATGAGTCTGCGCCACGTTTGATCGAAGACCATGGCAGTGATCTCCTCATCGCCATGGGCGTTTGAAAAAACGATGGCCTTGTTACCTGTCTCGATATCCCACACTGCAATGCTGGAGGAGTCACAGCCAGTCACCACCTGAGAACAGCACGGATTGCAATCCAAGTAGGGGAACGGGGAGGATGGGGAAGAGTATCGCAGTGGGGTGGGTGAGGGGGTTGTGTGCTTGCGAAAAGGGGAAAAGAAATTTTCGGTGGCCATTTAAAGGAAAGTGTGAAAAAAAACATACCCGTTTAGGAAACATCCGATTTATCACTTCAGCATACTTCATTGGAGTACACGAATCTCTGCTGGGACTCACTAAAGCCGTAAAAAGAATAGCGAACAAACGACCATCTCGAGCACATCACCCAAAAGGCTACAAAGCCACATGTGCACATTGTATTTTTTCAGAGATTATCGCTTGGGGTCTGTGGTATCCTAAAAGGGTCATTGAAAAGCTCTTGACAGAAACAACCTCGTAACTTGTTCCACAAAAGTAAGTGAATGTCACACTGGACACCATACTGCGCAAGATGGGCTAGGGGCTGGAGAGGCACTCTCCTCTCCTTTTTTGGCCTGGGGTTGTCAAATGTCCGTTACGTCTATGACTTTGTTTTGAAAACGGATACAGCTTTATAATTGACTGTTGATGATTCATTGGTGATTAAGCATTTAAATGGAGATCTCTCTCTCTCTCTCTCTCTCTCTCTCTCTCTCTCTCTCTCTCTCACACACACACACACACACAGTTGATAGGTACAGATATTCCACATGCTATATTTGGGTACCCTTTGATTGTTCATATTGTACATGTACTTGGAATAGGCCGTAGGCCTTCCCAATAAACTGTTCGTTCGTTCTTTCGTTCTCTCTCTCTTTCTCTCACACACACACACTCACACACACACACACACACACACACACACACACACACACACACACACACACACACACACACACACACACACCTCGTAAATTCAGAGGCATTGGCATGCATATGTCCACACATTTGGGACGCGCATTGAAAAAATTCTCGCGAAGCAGTCTAGTCCGCCTGACATCCTCGAAAAGCCTGCTTACACAGGGGCTACAAGGCTCACCTGCTTGAAGAACTGATTGTAGAGGGCGCAGCAGAGCTGAGTGTCGTGCGTGGTGGGTGCGGAGTTGACGGTGGTAGAGAGGGCACCCAGCTTGAGCATGCCCAGGTAGTCGTTGCAAGTCAGCAGCAGCCCGGAGTGCGGCGCCTTCTGCAGGTGCAGCGGGAACTGTCCATGCTCGGGCATGCGACCGTGGATGCTGGAGAGGAACTTGAGCAGCACGGTCTGCACGCACGTGTGCTCTTTGATGTCCCACACCTTCACCACCTGTGTGTTTCAAAGTAGGCACGGCAGAGGTCAAGTCTAAAGATATCACATTCAAACTTCCATCGTTTGCGTTAAGCCACCGATGACGTATGTGTTGGAGGTAATGAACAAAATATCAATAGAACTATTCAAGAATAACAGAAAAGCTTCTCATCAGTCATACAGCGTAAACAGTTCTGTCAGCAAGACGTATAGGAATTGTCGTGCTTATCCAGGACCTGTTTAATTTTCGTGCTCTCTGCTGTAGAACGTAAAATTCCCACATGAACTGAATATTGCACATGTATAATGCTTGCTGGTTTTGAGATACAATGCAGACATCGAAGTGGATGTCAACTTGGCTCTGTGGCCGAGTGGTTAGCGCGCTGGACCTACAGTCACTTGCGGCCAGTGGGTGCGGCGTTCGAAGCTGCGCGGTTCCCAGAGTTGCATCCTTGAGCAAGGTGCTTAACTCGCATTGTTTCTCCCCACCCAGGAGTAAAACCGGATACCTGTGAGGGCAATATTGGCAAAAACGTTGTGCGATTAACCCTTGTATGCGGCCAAGCGCCAGCATCGGGTTGGAATACTCCCCAGGGAGCGGAGTTGGTGCTGGTACCTGACTGTGTGCGTCTTAAATGTCTGTCACTATGTTTGTTGATGAAAATGCCCAGTGATCAGGTGGTAAAGTGTAAGCTGTTTGAGACCCAGACAAAGGGTGTAAATCGCTATAAAAAAAACCACACCTTTATTTTCAACATTGGCCTTTCTGCAGATTATAGTGCTGTAGAATAACTTGATTATTAATCCATGTGCCTGTCGATTTATTTTTTCCCTATTTTCACAGTCAGTGATATTATAACCACTGTTAAGCAAGAACACACCGTTTCCTATTGAACATGTGACCGATCCACATTGAGTTGCTTGGATTCTGTCTTCAAATCGAGATATGGCGGAAAATTCATCCAGTGATTTTGAGATTTAACCAGAGACACTATAATACAATAGTTACTATAGTATCTCGGGTTTAACTCGATTCAGAAAGCCAAACCGTTCCTACGCATATTTTGAGAGTTTCATATTTCAAATATTACTTTTGACACTGCAATTTTAGTGTGGAAAAAGCTTCATCACATTGCTTCTGTCGTACTCGCGAACAGATTAATCAAGTATTTTTTCATGGCTTACACACCGCCGGCTCTCATCTAAACGCGTGGCTCATTTTTATTTGCCGTTGAGGGATGTTTTTAAGAATTAGCTCTGAACCAAATTTAATTGATGTAGCTTGATTACAAGTAGGTGATTTGCTATGCAAACTATAGCTCACACTTGAAAAGTCGTTTTCTTCAGAAGCTCTTTGTTGGTAGATATGTGTTCTAATCGTCACAAATCAGCAACCACTGCACAAATCATAAAAATCTTGGTATCATTTTGAAGGGTATGTAGTGAACTTGACGATGGCAGGAAACTATGAAACTACTACAGGCATCCGAGAGACTCCTACTGGGTGGAGCGGTCACACGTTTTAGACTCGGAGACCAAGAGGCGGCTCTGAAGCATGTAAACGATTCGGAGATTTTGTCGCTATGGACACATCCCTCACTCATTCAAGCCCAATTTGGAAAATATAAGTTTTTAGCATGTGTAATCTCTGACAGTCAAAATCTCTCTAACAAAAGCTCATTTGGTTGTGTGATCTACATGTATACATGTATGCATGTATAATATACACAATACAATTTTCATAAGAGGATCGAGATCTGAAAGAGCTTATAGTGGTACAATAAGATAAAATCTCCCAATGTCACAACACTCATGTTGTGGTGGAGGGCCATTTTTATGAATGTCATCGGCACCCCAGTAATGAGAGTTATTGTTTGTCATTTCCGTTGTTATGATAACACATGCGTAGGCCTAAATCTGATTCTAAGGGTGAAATAGAAGATGAGGTTATCAGCATAGGCGTTTACGTGTTATTCGTTGTTTCTGAGTATGCACTTCATGACGTGATCATTGGTTTCATGGCGTAAAAAGTATCTGGAGTTGTCTACAGGATTCCCTTGTGGGCTGAGGTCAGAGCAGACCCACCGCGTCTGCCAACGCGACTTGTACGAGGCGAATAATGAGGGAAATGGCAACTTTACGAGCTCTAGCTCCAACAAACTCTAGTGATTTTCGGGATAACGGAAATTGCATAGCCTGCAAATCCACGATTCAGCAAAGAATGTGGTGTAAATGGCTGCGTATAAATCCATAAATTACCCATCGACCGGCCAGTCAATCGGGCTATCAATAAAGGGTGCGAAAAAGTGCAGAAATCGATTACGAACCGCATCTCTGGAGTAGCTGAACACTTGCATCAGCTCCTCATGAATGACTGTGCCGATCACTCCAGTAGAGTGGCCAGTCAGAATGGCAACTGGCTTGCTGGTGACGTATGGATTCCACAGCCTCACATGGTGGTCCAGACTTCCAGTCACCAGCAGGTTCAGTGCCCTGCTGTAGTCGAAGCTCTCCACACCCTGCCAGCACACAGTGCCAGGGTCACACAGTTGTTGGTGTAGGCAAACCCTTCTCCTCCTCCTAACACGACTGCTTCAACTTTGCCTACTAGTGCTGCCACCACCACTACTACGACTACTACAGCAACCATACTAGCTATCATTACACAGGCTGTTACTTTCTTTTCTGCCTCTACTGCTGCTGCTGCTGCTGCTGCTGCTGCCGCCGCTTCTACTGCTGGTACTAGTAACATTTTATCATTACCACTAAAACTACTGCTAGAACTATTTTGTGTACTAGTTCCACGACCAATATGACGACTACTACTAAAAACAGAACAAAAATAATTCATTCCACTATTACTACTCGTACTACCACCACCGCCACCATTGCTGCTGCTGCTGCTACTACTACTACTGATATTACTACTGCTACTACTACTGTTGCTGATCCTACTCAAAACGAACGCTCTGGGAGAACCAGACTCGGCACTCGCCTATTACCTTGAGATGACGAGCGCTCGCCCATTAGCTTGAGAGGACGAGCGCTCGCCTATTACCTTGAGATGACGAGCGCTCGCCCATTAGCTTGAGAGGACGAGCGCTCGCCTATTACCTTGAGAGAACGAGCGCTCGCAAAAGAGACAGGAAACTATACCCGGAGCAAACGCCGAGTCAACGTAAAGCTTGGGTTCCACCCACTCCAACGGCCCTTTTCAGGGCCCCGCTCTCTGACGAAAGAGTACAATTAGTCAGACCTGCTGTCACTGATCCTACCTTGTTTAGTTTTAACTACAACAACTACTATTACTACTAATACTGCTGCTGCTGCTGCTGCTGCTCCGACTTCTACTTCAACTACGACTATTACAAAAACAGCTACTACTACCACTACTTCTACTACTACTTCTACTACTACTACTACTACTACGAAAACGACGATACTACTACTACTGCGCTAATACTATTACACTATTTGACGGCCGCCTGAAAACCTAGCATCAGAGATTTTAACATCTAGTGACTCCAACCATGTGCTGTACTCTGACACCGCCATAACCACGCCATCGCCACAAAATACGTCACAACGCTGCAAATGGCAAATAATCACTTGGCTTGCTAATGTGGTGAAGCCAAGGTGATGTTGTGCCTGGTTGGTGATGCAGGCTCCTGGTCCGTTGATGTACAAGACATGGAGGAGGCAAACCCGTGGCGTTTCGAGTTTTCTTTATTATACTTGGATGACAGTGGTCTCCCAAGAGACTGGTGGTGGTCGTCTTCCCCAGATGGAATGGGGACTCACTCGGCCTGCCGACAGTCCCTCCTTATCAAAGAAATGCGCGGACCTCAGGGGAGCCAGGCTTGGGATCGGCCGTCGCGATCTGTCTGTCCCAGATTTTGTGTTTTCTTAATGATAGAAAAAGGCTCATTGCTGCCTTATACTTAACTGAAATTATTCATACCAAGTGTTGCCTCATTAGGCACAACAAAGTCAATCGAATGAATATTGCACAATTGCAATCAGATGTCTTAATTTAAAGAAAGTATCAAATTTGTCTCTTATATTTAACAATTTAGACATAGCACGCAAGAACGACAGGAGGGAACTGTCCGCGGTCACATGTCAAGTCCAGTAAACAAACAATGGGAAAGGCCACTCTGCAACCCTCCCGGACTGATGAGCTACATGGGCATCTGAGACGCAGAATGCATGATAGAGGGAGGAGAGAGGGGAACCAATGTCTGGAGAGAGAGAGAGAGAGAGAGAGAGAGAGAGAGAGAGAGAGAGAGAGAGAGAGAGAGAGAGAGAGAACAAACGAACGAACAAACGAACGAACGAACTTTATTTTACAAGGATATTGAATTAGGCAGAAGTGCCTTTCTTACATTCAGCCCTTGAGGCAAAATATTCAAATATGTGGTGAGAGAGAGAGAGAGAGAGAGAGAGAGAGAGAGAGAGAGAGAGAGAGAGAGAGGGGGGGGGGAGGGGGGAGCTGGGGGAAAGGGGAGGAAGGGAAGAGAGAATGAGAGTAAGAGGGTGGGTGGGTGGGAGAGAGAGGGTGGGTGAGAGGGAGGGAGGGAGGGAGAAAGAAAGAGAGAGAGAGAGAGAGAGAGAGAGAGAGAGAGAGAGAGAGAGAGAGAGAGAGAGAGAGTGTCAGTATAATTATTGCAAGAATTATACATGTACAATTTCTTAAACATACTAAAATGGGTAGATATAGTACCAGAGAAGCAAAATTTAAATATGGAACTTGAAGTAACTACAATGACATATACATAAAAACAATTTTCTAAACATCCAAATGTTAAAAACAAATAACATACATGTAGGCCAAAGCCTCTTGGGGTACACTCCCTCCTCTACTCCCCCACCCCCAATCAGCCGGAACCCCTCCAATAGTTCAGCCAGGGGTGGCCTGAAGTAAGCATATGTGAAGAATGGACAATGTAGGATACACACTTAGCCGAACTGTCTAGACGTCAGATGAAAGCGTGGAAAACTAAGTCATAGGATGATGCCTGAGAATAGTGCGAATTTTGTCTTTGAACATAGGCAAAGACTTGATACATTTTATGTCATCAGGCAGTGTATTCCACAGAGCAGCCCCAGAGTAAGATAAGCTCGATTTGAACAAATCGATGCGAGGCTGAGGCAGGAGAAATGTGTCATGTCCTCTGATTGATGACTGCTCAAATAGTTTGGTTAGATATTCTGGTGTTCGGCCATCTTTTACCTTTTTCACAAGCACACACTTATTGAGCTGCAGATGCTTATGGAGAGGCAAAATGTCAAGGATTTCCATTTTCTTTTCAGTGCTGAGAGATTTATTTGGGACCATAAGCTTAGAAGCTCTTCTGTATAGTGAATTAACTCTCTTCAAATTAGCTTCACTACTGTTATCTCACAATGTTGATGCGTAATTCATGTGTGATACGATGTGGGCACTGAAAAAGATTTTGCCGGTTTCCGAGTCTACAAAGTGCCTCAGCTTTGACAGTAGAAAGAGATTGCTTGAAATCTTTTTGCACATCAGATTTATGTGTGAGTTTCAGTCTAACTGTTCGTCAATCATCACCCCAAGCCCTTTGTGTTCTTTCACCTTTTCTATCGGCCCAGCATCAAGTGAGAGTGGGAGTGACAAAGGATATAGTTGATGTTTTTGCCTTGTGATTATCACCGTATACTTGGTTTTGGACGGGTTGAGGACCATATGATTTGAAAGACACCAGCAACATATTTCATCAAGACTCTTTTGGAGTTTATCTGCCACAGTTTCGGTTGAGCTGTCCGCGGTAGACAGGCGTTGTATCATCTGCAAACATGTTACATGAGACCTTTCTATCTGTGACAGGCATGGGTAGGTCATTTATGAATAAGCAGAATAAAAGGGGGCCTAGTGCAGATCCCTGTGGGACACCCGCTTTTAGAATACCATACTTGGAAATGTGCCCATCGAATTGGACACATTAGGCTTGTTCAGGAGTACTCAGCGCTGCATGAGCGCTTCATGTTGACAATTGAGCGCTCTTTGCCACTCCTGAACGCCTCAGATTTTGTGCAGCGCTTCACTTGTTAAAGGGGAGGTAAATCTTCTGCGCCCCATGTTGTGTTGATAGACGCGAAGAAAGTGTTTTCTTTGCCACAGACATCGTTTATGCACGTTTAAATGTATTCTGCATGAATAATGTCCACTACTGTGTCATCCTTACTTGCCATTACTCGCGCATACAGGGCGCTTGGGGCAAATAAAGCCCGTTCCAGTCCCAAAATGATGTTTCTGAGGATTATTTTACGCATCGACGGCCAGTGCGGGATCGAAGACGCCATTTTGAAATGATGCAAAATCGTCTGCATCATCTCGGATCGGTGATTCACGCCCCAAAATTGCCGTTCAGGAGTGAATCACATGCAGCGCTGAGCAGTGCTTTGAATCGCTGCGCCTCCTGAACAAGCCTATTGTTGTCGATTATCTAGGAATGACTGAAAAAACTTCACAGTTGCGTGACCATGAAAATAAAGAGCCAGTTTATCCAATAGTATGCCGTGATGTACCATGTCAAAGGCTTTTCTGAAATCTAGGAAGACAGATCCTATCACTTCGAGGTGTTAATGGCGTGCAGTATGGCAGGAGTGTTTTGGTCGGAAGCCCGATTGAAGGGGGTGTTGAAGACTGGCACAGTCAAGAAATGCCAACAGATGTTTGTGAACGTAATTTTCAATTGGTTTTGATAAAATTGATAGAACTGGATATGGGTCGGAAGTCATCTAGACTTGTGGGAGTTTTCACTTTTGGTAGAGGGATAACTTTAGCTTTTTTCCATTCATCTGGGAAGTTTTGCTTGATAATGCACAAATTGTATATGTATGTGAGCGAGTCGATTACATATGGAAGAGAGAGTTTGAGAAGAAAGCTATTGATGCCATCAGGCCCTGTTGTTTTTGAGTTGAGTTTTTCAATAAATCTGCCAACTTCATGACCAGCAAGAAGAGGAATCACAAATTCCAATGAAGACAATAGACTCTCCTGGCAGAATTCTTGGAGATATGCTGTTTCAGATTGGAAATTAGGGTTGCTATCGCGAGGAAATAACTTTTCAGCCACAGAAAGGAAGTGATTATTGCAGTCATTAACATCATCGGATGGGCATGATGAGGGAGCTTTAGCTCCGTTTCGTTTGGTAAAGGTATTTATGGCGTTCCATACTGAGGCGGTACTACTAATGACCGCAATATACCGCAATACACCGCAATATACCGCAATACCCCCAAATACACTCTCAGAAAAGAAAAAACATCAACAGATCGATGCTAAAAACGTGCTTTTGATATTGCGCGATCATGCCGAGAAGAAAACAACGTTCGGAGAAGTTTAGACACAGTAGATCACGTAGACGCCTTGCAAAACAGGCTGCATGTAGCAGCGTGATCTACTGTGTCTAAACTTCTCCGAACGTTGTTTTCTTCTCGGCATGATCGCGCAATATCAAAAGCACGTCTTTAGCATCGATCTGTTGATTTTTTTTTCTTTTCTGAGAGTGTATTTGGGGGTATTGCGGTATATTGCGGTATATTGCGGTATATTGCGGTCATTAGTAGTACCCAGTAGGTAGGCCTACTACTAATGACCGCAATATACCGCAATATACCGCAATACCCCCAAATACACTCTCAGAAAAGAACAAGAAGGGCAAAGCCCATACGACTCACATGCTTGACCTTGACCTTTATATGACCTTGACCTTCAGGTGACCTTCAAGGTCAAGGTCAAACAACTAAACCTACCAATGACATCATACACGAAGAAATGCTTTACACATTTTCTCTACCAAAATACATGTGACCTTGACCCAAGGTCAAGGTCATCCAAGGTCATGCAACACAAAGCTGTTAATTCAAGACATAGGAAGCACAATGGTGCTTATTGGCACTTTCTACCATGAGATATAGTCACTTTTAGTGGTTCACTACCCCATTTTGGTCACATTTCATAAGGGTCAAAGTGACCTTGACCTTGATGATATGTGACCAAATGTGTCTCATGATGAAAGTATAACATGTGCCCCACATAATTATTAAGTTTGAAACAGTTATCTTCCATAGTTCAGGGTCAAGGTCACTTCAAAATATGTATACAATCCAACTTTGAAGAGCTACTGTGACCTTGACCTTGAAGCAAGGTCAACCAAACTGGTATCAAAAGATAGGGCTTGCTTTGACCTATATACCACTTGTAGCTAAGGTCGCCATTCTCAATAACCTGGGAGAAAATTGGGAAAATGTGAAAAATGACTGTTTTTGAGACCACATTTATGGCTCCTGTGACCTTGACCTTGAAGCAAGGTCAAGTCACTATGTATATTTTTTGAGGCCTTGTCATCATACACCATCATGCCACATTTGGTGTTGATAGACTTAATAGTCTCCGAGAAAAATCCAACGTTTAAGTTTTTTACGGACGCCCGCCCGCCGGACGGACGGACGGACGGACGGACGGACGGACGACACGGCTCAGTACATAGACTCACTTTTGCTTCGCATGTGAGTCAAAAAACATCAACAGATCGATGCTAAAAACGTGCTTTTGATATTGCGCGATCATGCCGAGAAGAAAACAACGTTCGGAGAAGTTTAGACACAGTAGATCACGTAGACGCCTTGCAAAACAGGCTGCATGTAGCAGCGTGATCTACTGTGTCTAAACTTCTCCGAACGTTGTTTTCTTCTCGGCATGATCACGCAATATCAAAAGCACGTCTTTAGCATCGATCTGTTGATGTTGTTTTCTTTTCTGAGAGTGTATTTGGGGGTATTGCGGTATATTGCGGTCATTAGTAGTACCCTACTGAGGTGATGTTTTTGTTATTAGTTATACGTTTCTGAAAATATTCTTTCTTTGCTTTCCTCACTAAGCTTTTAACTGCATTTCTTTGTTTTTTGTATGCAACGAAATCATTCTTTTTCTGTGTTTATCTCTGAGGGACATTGCTTGCATTGCTTCCTTGGTTAACCGTGGTGGCAGCGTTGGATGAGGCACGCGTTTTCTTCTGATCGGAACGTGTTTGTTAATTACTCCTAGAAATATGTTGTACCAAAGCTGAAGTGCACAGTTTGGATCGGTGTGATATTGGACTTCATGGAAGGGTGTCTTTTGGAGGTCAGAACAAAAGGTTTTGGCATCAAAGTTTTTGAACGATCTATAGGTCAGATATGAATGATCGCGTTTTTTGCTTTTGGAGAGTTTAGCGTGCAAGGAGCAGATGATTGGAAAATGATCACTAATGCCCATTCTTGGCACCCAAGTGCTTTGTACCAGATGGATGTTGGTGGTATATATGTGATCAATAAGAGTCGATGTTGACTGAGTGACCCTAGTGGCTGTATGAACCAATTGCTTGAGTCCAAAGAGCAGGATAGTTGAATTCCATGCACCGTTAATTTTTAGGTAGTCTATATTAAAGTCACCAAGAAGAAGAATATATTTTCCAAGAGCACTCACTTTGTCCATCATGCTTACGAATTCATCATACCAACAGAAGGTGGAGACAGGGTTTCTGTACAAGAATCCCAGGAGAAGACAAGTCTTTGAAGATTGTATCAGCTCCGTCTAACCAATTACACTCAACACTTGAAGATTCAAGCCCATGTCTTCTATAAATAGAGTTTCGTAGGTCATAGTTAATGTAGATTGCTAACCCAGTGTGCCCAGGTAGCACAGGATCGAGTCGTACGATGTCAAATCCTGATATTCCAATAGCTTCATCACTGATTGATGAGAGAGAGAGAGAGAGAGAGAGAGAGAGAGAGAGAGAGAGAGAGAGAGAGAGAAAGAGTCCATGTAAAGACTTCAGGCTTCACTTCACCCGGTCACACTAAAATAGTTGACACCAGTTTAGAGGACCACGTCACACTGCTCACGATCGGAGACCGTCGTTCTCACCTTTTCAATCTTGAAGACGTAGGAGCGCCTCAGTCTCTGCACGTCTGAAATGAGGACGGTGGACCTGGGGTTGCCACTCGAGGAGATAATGGAGTCGTTCTCGGGCAGATAGCGCACCTGGCGAATGATGTCGGGGTGAACCTCAGGCAACATTTCGTGTCGTACCCACCTGGCGTGGCTTGGTAGGTCCTGTGGACAGACAGCCATAGTCTTTTGCTTTGTTAATAGTTTATTTCACGAGGGATACATATTAAGCAAACGCCTCCCTTCCAGTGGCCCTTTCTTTAAAACATCTCTCTCTCTCTCTCTCTCTCTCTCTCTCTCTCTCTCTCGCTCTCTCTCTCGCTCTCTCTCTCTCTCTCTCTCTCTCTCTCTCTCTCTCTCTCTCTCTCTCTCTCTCGTTACCATGTACATCAGTCATGCAAGAAATGAAGACGCCATCATCCTAAGAGTCACCGTTTCGTGTTGGGGTTTTTAATTATCTTGACTGAGTCGACATTTTAACAGTTTAAGATAGAGAGTGCGAAATCGCGGCGGCTTTACAGGTGAATAACTTTCTGAACAGCTTAATGCGGACGCGTGGACGATCGAGATTCCTTTAAGAGTTTGATCTCTGGGTTTATGTATGTATGTATGTATGTATGTATGTATGTATGTATGTATGTATGTATGTATGTATGTATGTATGTATGTATGTATGTATGTATGTATGTATGTATGTATGTAATGTATGTAATGTATGTAATGTATGTAATGTATGTAATGTATGTAATGTCTGTATGTCTGTCTGTCTGTCTGTCTGTCTGTATGTATGTATGTATGTATGTATGTATGTATGTATGTATGTATGTATGTATGTATGTATGTATGTATGTATGTATGTATGTATGTATGTATGTATGTATGTATGTATGTATGTATGTATGTATGTATGTGTGTGTGTGTGTGTGTGTGTGTGTGTGTGTGTGTGTGTGTGTGTATGTATGTATGTATGTATGTATGTATGTATGTATGTATGTATGTATGTATGTATGTATGTGTGTATGTATGTTTTTTCTGTCAGTCCTCAACAGTGACGATCGCAAAGTAAGAGAAACGCCAGAAGCAGTCTTGCACTCCACATGCAGAAGAGAAAGGTTCCTGCAGCTTCACTTGAGGATGACAACTTCTTGGGGTTTAAAATAAATGAAAGACAAAAGGCTTGAAAAAAATAGCAAGGTCAACTGGTCACACTCAAGTTACCTTGAACTCCATGAACTCTACCTACGTTTAGGTATCCAATTAGACTTTGACGAGGAAAACGATATCTACGCAACCATGATTCCTGCAGCATATGATGACGACGAAATCTTCCTGCGCTACACCGACCCGTCAAAATTGTTCACTGCCTTCAAACACAAAGACATTAGGCATGACCTCGACCACTGGCGCAGTTTACAACAACAAGGCGCCTTGGTACGAGAGGCTTTTCCTGTGGCAGACATGGCATGTTCCAATACCCACCTGACCAACGGTAACATTACGGACCATCTCACTAAATTTGTGGCTAAAGGAAGACTACAGCTCCTGGAAACTTGTGCGGTGAACAATACATACTACCCAAATTCCTATTCTAGAGCTTGTCAACTGTGCCATTTCCACACGGACACAAATTCACATGCGCTAAACGGCTGCAGCCGTCTGAAAGGTCTGTATATCGAAAGACATGACAGGTGTGTGAAATTAGTGAAGAGAGAACTGGAAGAGAACGTGTTGACAGAGTTTTGTGAGGTTTTTGAGAACCAGGCAATCTCTATGGAAGGGCTGCATGCAATAGGGCCGTGTAAACCGGACTTATGTGTAATTGACCATCTAAACTCAGCCGCCTTTATCGTTGAGATTGCCAACCCCTATGATACCTTCATTGAGAAATGCTATCAACACAAGTTTGATAAGTACATGCAACTATGCATCGCACTCAATGACGCTGGCTTCTACACAAGAATAATTGTTTTGATAGTTGGTTCCCTTGGCACTGTACATCGGAGATTCACAAAGGGTCTCATGCTGATGGGTCTTTCAAAGCGCAAAAGCAAAAGTTTGACCAAATACCTTAGTTTGTCAGCCATGATTGGTTCGAGAAGGGTTTGGGCCAGAAGAAACTATCTCATGCACAGAGATACGTGATAGATAATCCAGTCACTATTTTGACAACCTGAAATTTTATGGCCTTTACAACTCTTTTGCAGGGCAGCAAAGTCGAGCAGGGTTTTAGGATGAAACAAGCACTCCTCTGTATAGCTGATTTTTAGCAGGCATGTATAGTCTTTGTACAAATTTCTGCAATAAAGTGATTTGATATGTATGTATGTATGTATGTATGTATGTATGTATGTATGTATGTATGTATGTATGTATGTATGTATGTATGTATGTATGTATGTATGTATGTATGTATGTATGTATGTATGTATGTATGTATGTATGTATGTATGTATGTATGTATGTATGTATGTATGTATGTATGTATGTATGTATGTATGTATGTATGTATGTATGTATGTATGTATGTATGTATGTATGTATGTAGGCAAGATGGCGGATGGTGCAGACAGGCTATTCCTGCTCTGTGCCATTTTCATCGCGCTTGCCCGTTCATCCGGTGTGGCCGTCACCGTAACCACCGTGCCGAGTAGGGACACTCTCACAGCAACCATGGGACTAACATATGAGCTGAAACAGGCCTTCACGGACGCATGACGGTCAAAAAGAATTGTCGACATGACTGAGAGAGTAGCGAGCCACGATGACAAGTGACTGAGAGTTTATGCATTCTATTTATCCTTAATTTGTTCATGTGTGCAGATGTTGTACAATTTTCATGAATAAAGTCTTTTTGATATGTATGTATGTATGTATGTATGTATGTATGTATGTATGTATGTATGTATGTATGTATGTATGTATGTATGTATGTATGTATGTATGTATGTACCTGACAGACAACAACTACCGACTTGTCAAGCCTGGAAAAGTCAACTGGCGTCGATCACAGTGGGTGCACATCAATGAGCTATGCGGCCGACTCAAGACCCGCCTGCGAGGAAACGAGGAAGAAGATTTCGTCATGAGCATAGAGGTAGATGAAGACATACACGTCAATATAAGCGACGCCCACAGCCTCTACATGTTCTTGAAGAGTCAGCACCTGCAGAACGTGCACCAGGAGTGGAGAGAAAAAACATCCCAAGGCCGGCTAGCACGTGTAGACGACATAGACTACGCACTGTCCTCTTCCCACCTCACTAACATGCACCTTAGTGACAAGATAGTGCAATTTATAACAAAAGGCAGGCTGCAACTACTAGAGTGCAACGCTCTCCTCCACGTGTACTACCCGACGACATACTCCAAATCCTGTGCGAGATGCGGTTATGCCAGCGAAACAGTCAGCCATGTACTGAACGGATGCGCTGTAAACAAAAACATCATCCAAAAACGACATGACCGTATCGTCGAAATCGTGCGCATAAACATGACATCCACCGACACGTCGTCTAGCATGCAGGTAAACAAAATCGTGAAGCCGACCCAATTCGGCGCTGACGCTGATGCCTTCACTGCAGCAACGCACACCAAACCAGACGTATGCATAATAAACCAAACGACACGCACGTGCTTCATCGTCGAAGTTTCAGTCCCATTTGATGCCTTTGTTAGTGAATGTTACCAGCACAAATTCGAGAAGTACCTGCCCCTCAACCAGTGCATCCAGGAACTAGGATTTCAGTGCAAGACAATAGCCCTGGTAATAGGATCACTCGGTTCTGTGCACAACCGTTTCGTTAGCGGACTGCGAATGATGGGAATCTCAACCCGCAGAGCCAAGAGCATCGCCCGATATGCTTCAGTAAGTGCGATGATTGGTTCCCACATAATGTGGAAGCAAAGATGTAGACAGGTCCTGCCCTGAGTAGAATTGAATGAAGAAGAAAGAATCACCAAATACACCTTGCCCCATCCCCCAACCCCCACCCCATATAATCCCCCTCCCCTCCTCAGAAGTCTTCTCCCACAGTACCGTTTCCCCACCTCCCCTATGCTGAGGCCCATGCTTCAAGTTCAGAAGAAGAAAAAAAAAAAACACTGAGAGGCTTCTCCCATTATATGAGTGCAAACCTGCACCTGTATGAGCACTTGTCACACCTGCCTGTTCTGTGCTAAAATATTAACTACATTTTTCTGTAGGGCATGAGGGAGCAGTTTGTTCCATGTTGACATACCCATATACAGATATGGTTTGTGTGTACTTAACTGAATAACCTATGAGAAACTGTTTGATCTATGCTGATACAGCCGTATGTGTACTTGTCACACCTGCCTGTTCTGTGCTAAAATATTAACTACTTTTTTCTGTAGACCATGAGGGAGCAGTTTGTTCCATGTTGACATATCCATATACAGATATGGTTTGTGTGTGCTAAACTGAATAACCTATGAGAAACTGTTTGATCTATGTTGATACAGCCGTATGTATACTTGTCACACCTGCCTGTTCTGTGCTAAAATATTAACTACATTTTTCTGTAGAGCATGAGGGAGCAGTTTGTTCCATGTTGACATATCCATATACAGATATGGTTTGTGTGTGCTTAACTGAATAAACTATGAGAAACTGTTTGATCTATGTTGATACAGCCGTATGTGTACGTGTCACACCAGCCTGTTCTGTGCTAAAATATTAACTACATTTTTCTGTAGAGCATGAGGGAGCAGTTTGTTCCATGTTGACATACCCATATACAGATATGGTTTGTGTGTGCTTAACTGAATAAGCTATAAGAAACTGTTTGATCTATGTTGATACAGCCGTATGTGTACTTGTCACACCTGCCTGTTCTGTGCTAAAATATTAACTACATTTTTCTGTAGAGCATGAGGGAGCAGTTTGTTCCATGTTGACATATAGATATGGTTTGTGTGTGCTTAACTGACTATGGGAAACTGTTTGATCTATGTTGATACAGCCGTGAATTCATATTCAGGTATACACGGGTATGATTGTTGTGTATTCAAAAAATATATGCAACCAGCACTTTGTATTCTGCTTCAGTAAAATATCATCCTCTCTACAATCAGTTGAATAGCAGGTGATCAAAGGGAGACAATCATGCTAAATTAAACGATGCTTCTAGAGCAAGCCATCAGCAGTTATGTCCCATAAGTACACTTGGCATGCAATTCTATTGAAAAAACTCTTTTGTCTCTATCTCCCCGTTTACACTCCCAAAGAAGCGACCACCATCGTGAGTATTGTAAGTAGTCAGACTCTACCCTATCCTAAGGTGCTACATTTCGCATGAATCATGTATCTATTCACTATGTACAACATTGTACTCCTTCGTGAATAAAGTCTTGTTGATATGTATGTATGTATGTATGTATGTATGTATGTATGTATGTATGTATGTATGTATGTATGTATGTATGTATGTATGTATGTATGTATGTATGTATGTATGTAACTTGCTGAAAAGGAAAGTGATGGTAATCATGGATTGTTGTAAATACCTATTCTGGTGTTGTTGCTAATTGATATAAGGGAGAGACCAGAGTGGTTAATATGTGAAATGATCTCATGGGTTGTTGCTACTAGGCAGTGTCCTGTCTTGTGTTGTACTCTTTTTCATGTATCTATTCATGTGTGCAGAATTGCACTATTATTTCATTAATAAAGTCATTTTGATATGTATGGTAAACACTGTACAGGTGACTAACAGGCCTACAAATGTAAACTTATGTTTGAAAAAATAATATATGGTGATAAAGGCCTTGCAAATGACAAAGGCATATCATATGTTGTAGCCAAACAGACATATGTGTTAAGCCCATATGATCAGCCACTACTACTCTTTATTCCAAATTAGGTCTATGCTCTGTACAGATACTCAATGGCTGAGAGTTTATGCATTCTATTTATCCTTAATTTGTTTATGTGTGCAGATGTTGTACAATTTTCATGAATAAAGTCTTTTTGATATGTATGTATGCTGATGGGTGATCAAAAACAGGGCAAGGGAAACAATCCAAGTGATCTCCCTTGAACTGTTGAACTGGAGGGACTGTGACACTTGTTGTTTGTAACATATTCTGTGCATCTTAGATCAGTTCTCTGATATACTATTGTGTTGTGGTATGTGTTAAATCTTATTTGCAACTTTCCCAGCAAGTGTTAATCGATGCAGTATGTTTATATGAATGGATGCTGACTCCAGGATTGCATCTCAATGTCCACTAATATTTCAAGTGTCTCTTCTGTCATGGTAATTTATATCTGTGTGTAATGTCAATATAAGACAGTGTTAAACACTGTACACCCAAACAGAAACATGTGTACTCACTGGAAATGGCTCCTGATTGTACTTACTATAAAAAAAGGGCTCCTAATGTGCCAAATCTTGTTTGCAACTTTCCCAGCTTGTGTTACATGATGAGTAAGTTTGTATGAATTAATGCTGCTTCCAGGATCACATGTCAATGCCCACTAACTATTCTAAGTGTTTTTACCATCAAGGTAATCATAATTTTCTAACTGTCTGTAAAGTCAATGTAACAAACTGATGGTAAACACTGTACAGGTGACTAACAGGCCTACAATTGTAAACTTATGTTTGTAAAAAAATATATATTATGATAAAGGTCTTGCAAATGACAAAGGCATGTCATATATTGTAGCCAAACAGAGATATGTGCTAAGCCCATATGATCAGCCGCTACTACTCTTTATTCCAAATTAGGTCTATGTTCTGTACAGATACTCAATGGTTGAGAGTTTATGCATTCAATTTATCCTTAGTTTGTTCATGTGTGCAGATGTTGTACAATTTTCATGAATAGTCTTTTTGATATGTATGTATGTATGTATGTATGTATGTATGCATGCATGCATGCATGCATGTATGTATGTATGTATGTGTGTGTGTGTGTGTGTGTGTGTGCATGCATGCATGCGTGCGTGCGTGCGTGCATGCGTATGTATGTATGTATGTGTGTGTGTGTGTGTGTGTGCGTGCGTGCGTGCGTGCGTGCGTGCGTACGTACGTACGTACGTACGTACGTATGTATGTATGTATGTATGTACTGGAAATGGCTCCTGATTGTACTTACTTTATATTTAAATTTTAAAAAAGGCTCCTAATGTGCCAAATCTTGTTTGCAACTTTCCCAGCTTGTGTTACATGATGAGTAAGTTTGTATGAATTAATGCTGCTTCCAGGATCACAAGCCCACTAACTATTCTAAGTGTTTTTACCATCAAGGTAATCATAATTTTCTAACTGTCTGTAAAGTCAATGTAACAAACTGATGGTAAACAGGTGACTAACAGGCCTACAAATGTAAACTTATGTTTGAAAAAATAATATATTGTGATAAAGGTCTTGCAAATGACAAAGGCATATCATATGTTGTAGCCAAACAGAGATATGTGTTAAGTCCATATGATTAGCCGCTACTACTCTTTATTCCAAATTAGGTCTATGCTCTGTACAGATACTCAATGGCTGAGAGTTTATGCATTAATTTGTTCATGTGGGCAGATGTTGTACAATTTTCATGAATAAAGTCTTTTTGATATGTATGTATGTATGTATGTATGTATGTATGTATGTATGTATGTATGTATGTATGTATGTATGTATGTATGTATGTATGTATGTATGTATGTATGTATGTATGTATGTATGTATGTATGTATGTATGTATGTATGTATGTATGTATGTATGTATGTATGTATGTATGTATGTATGTATGTATGTATGTTTGTATGTTGGCCTTCAAAAGCGCTCTACGACCTGGAAAACTTATCGAGACAAATGAACGTGTGAAGGGAGTGCAGGTATTTGCTCTGTCTCCACTGGACGATTCGATCTTTTTCGTGTTGATTGCTGGAATACGTTCATTAAAAACTGCAGCAAGGATGAATGGTGTTATTTTGAAAGAAAGGAAAGACTGTTCTGGTTAGCTGTATCCACGAAACCTCTGCATGTGAAGCGATCGTATCACCATGATAACCCCAGACTGTAGATTGATTTGTTGTCATGTCTCACACGCGTGTTCTATCGAAACGCTGTTTTCCAAGCAACAAAACCAAACAAAGTACCATACAGTTTGCCATTCCTGAAATATGTATGTCGTGTACTGAAGTGCTACCCAGTTGATATGCCTTGTGAGTACACTGCTGCTGATAGGAATGTGTCCGATGCATTGCTATGTCAGATAGATTTCATGATGAATTTCATACACGCAAACATCCGACCTAGCCTTGAACAACATGGTAGGCGTGCATGCAGATCACGACTGGAGGATGCCACTACGCGTGTTAGCAAGGGGGAGCTGACGCGACTTTGGCAGGAGAGCCAGCGCAAAGCGATTGCGATTATAAACAACGACAGCAAAAAGCCTATCCCGACCTACTGCAACATCGCAAAGGAAAAAGTGCACGAGTACTTCCAAGCACGATGCAGAAGAACACTGGACAAGATACTCCTACCACCCTGGAAAGACAAGGTGATCATCCCCCTACCTGAGTGGACGCCACCAGAAATCGAGTTCTCCGTGCAAGAAGTATCAGACGTCATCAGCGCTCTCCCTAGCCGTCGATCACCGGGGGCAGACGGGGTCACTTACGACCACGTGAAACGAAGTAAACAAATACTTGCCCCTGTCCTTGCAGCCATCATGAACATCTGCGAAAGAAACAGGCGAAATCTATCTGACTGGAAACATGTCATTATCACCCTGGCGGCCGATCTCTCTACTAAATACCAAATACAAGATCTTCATGAAGCTTGTCCAGCAGAGAATGACACCTTGGATCGTCGAAACCCAGCGACTCTCAAGCCGACAGAAGGGATCCATGCCCCGAAACGGCCGACAAGAGCACGTGTTCTGCCTGAAAACAGACATCGTTGACTTTTTGCATAGATCATCAACGTTCTTTGCCTGTTTCGTGGACATCAGAGACGCTTTTGGAAGCATCGATCACGAAACTATGATCCGCGAGCTTATTGATGCGGGATACCCAGAACAGATCGTCTCCATGACACAGGACATATATCACGATTGAACAAGATCACGCCACACCCAGCACCCCAAACTGCGTCCTTGGTTACGTCGACGATGTTGTTATGGTTGCAATAAACTAAGACAACATCACAAATGCAGCTGAAAAAACCGAACACTTCATGGGCCATTATTACATGCCTGTGCTCTGATTATTCTTACTGAAGAAGATGTCTAGGGGTAAACGCACTGCTGCATGCAACATTCACTCACCTTTCTCGCTGTCAAGACTGGACAAGACAACAGAGAAGATGAATGCAGAGGTCAAATACAAAAATGACTTTAATAACACTTGAAGTGATAGAACAATGATCAGTAAATCAACGTGCATGAATAATAATAAAAACTTCTGTGTTCAATTCTAGTTCTTTTAGCCAGCCAGCCTTTTCTATAGTATCATGGTAAAAACTTATCTGAGTTCACTGAGTCCGTTCTGTGGAGGAATGATGAAAGGTGTCAGGGCGGCGTGACCCTGTGGTTGTCTGTGCTGAAGGGGGTCAGGGCAGTTGACCCCGTGGCTGCTCCAGAAGGGGGTTGTCTTGGGGTGTGGAGGGGGTGTCGACTGATGCAGGGGTGGGCCTGCAGAGGGGAGGTTGAACTGGCCTCATCTCTCCTCTCGTCCCGTGTCTGGTGGCGGGGTCAGGGTCATCTCCGCTTGGTTGCAGCTTGTGGGCGAGCGGCTGCCCACATCTCCTCCATCCAGGGGGGGCTGGAGGCGGTGTTGTAGGGGGGTGGGGAGGGACGCCATTCCCTGTCCTTGCCCCTAGGTCAGACTGGCCTTAATTGATACCATGTCGTATTCTTTCAGTGCTCCCGGGGAGAGGGGCAAACACGCCCGTCCCCCCTAGCAGACTGCTGTCTGTATTTATATCTTCTTCCACGTCTTGATTAAGAGTCTCAGAAATTCACCAATGGGAAGAAGGGGATGTTTGGCGCCTGCTGACTCGACAACTTCTTACCGCTTAATGTCTTCAAAGTTCTCTTACTCTGGACCAATAGGAAAGTAGAGAAAATTGGCGCATTTTTGTCCCACTCAAAGCCTGGCACCATCAGCACAATTCTCTGGGTTCAAAGTCTCTCACACAGTCAGCACAAGCTTGGCGCCCAACTTGAAAAATGTTCACTCTTCCCGCCAACACAGTAATATTCTAAAGGCATGGCTGGTTGCTTAATAAACTACATTTAGTTGAGGTCTGGCTGGCTTCTATATCCTTAAATATTCCTTACTTAAAACATGCATAAACACACAATTCATAGTGGACACACAATTCATAGTGGTAGTGGTATGATGTTTCATTAGTTCACACAGAAAACGTAGCACAGGGTAGGCATTTTACCTAAACCATACAGAGTAATAAAAACGGGATTTGAGACCGTAACAGCCATACAGGTCTGCACGTGAAACACGGCAAGTGAGGGCTGCTTCACGGCAAGAGAACGGGAAACAACTGGTACAGACGAGACAACACAAGTGAACATGAAATCTCCGCGCAGAATGCACCAATTCCTCTCATCGACAAGACTAGGCTATACAAGTATCTCGGGCATGAGGTCAACCTGACTGCCACCTCTGAGCAAGATCAAGTGAAACAGCTGATAGAAGAATTTGAAAAAACATGAGACAAAATTGATGCAGCACCGCTTCCTGTTGCCGACAAGCTCCAAGCCGTCAACACCCAACTTCGAAGCTCCACTTCTACTTCGTCAACACCCATTTCAGCGAGAAAGACCTAGATCACCTAGAAGATGAAATCGTGTCCTGTGTGCGAGCATGGTTAGGACTGAACAAGTCCTCAACTCGTGCGTATATGTTTTCTCCTCGCAAAGCAGGTGGATTGGGTCTTTTGAACCCACGCACGATGTCTGAACAGCGACGACGAACAAACTAGACACACGGCAAGAGAATCACTCCACCTCCACCTGACCAAAAGAAAATGCTCCCCACAGTCTGACAACGATGCGGAAAACAACTTCGCGGGATACCAAACAGACAGTAACTACAGCCCAGTGAGCATTTTTCTGTCCCCCCTCACCGGGCCAGAGGGGGCCCAGCACAGTTGGCCAGGCTCGACACTGGCTAAATCAAGGGCCAGTCCGCCCCGCACCCTCCCAGCATCTCCCCAGCACGGGGTTTCTCCTCCACTTTCGCCCAGCATTTCCCCAGCGCGTGGTAGCAGCTTGAGGCAGACGACTGTGCTCTATAGCTGTGTAGTAGTACTATATATCTATAGAGCTCATCGCTGGCCATCCCAGACTGGAACAGTGAGAGAGAAGCCGAGTGCACTGTCGCCGCTGTGCTAATTTGGGACTTCTTATCAACATCGACTAAACCAAAGATGCACATTATACAAAACATGAGAAAAGTTATACCTGATGAATAAATAGCGATACAGTTTTATTTTAATCACTTGTCTGACAGTTCTGAAACAACTAGTTTCGTAAAGTATACGCTGCTAACTTTACACATCTCCTTTTATATCTGCCCGCCAATTCGCCAGCCATTTCGAATTGTTTCACACCGAGAGGTACTGTCTACCATGGTTGTATTCGTTTTTATCTGTTTAATGTGATGATATACCAAAGACCCCCGTACACTCGTGTGCACTCCAAAGAGGATCGTTTCTGAACTTGCTAGAAAGATACAAGGCGGGCTCTATCACCGTTTTGGCATTGTGTCATCCTTCCTTGTCAAAAGCGTTACCGTTAGCAGGAGTTGGAAAACATTTGACAGATGGTTTGTCTAGAGTGAGCCTCCAAGTTAATTGATGGACTGCCTTTGTTCAAGTCAACTTCAACTCAGTTTTGGCCCATTCTTGGTCGAGTTTGTAAACCATTTGTAATAGAGCCCTTTATTATTGGCCTGTACTGTGGGAATAAAAAGCCTGATATATCTACTTCTTAGGCACTCGCTCGAGGTCACTCCAGTGTGCTTCTTCCTCTGTTCACCTTTATACTTTCTCTGTTGCTCTTTGCTTCTTCTTCTTCTTCTTCTTCTTCTTCTTCTTCTTCTTCTTCTTCTTCTTCTTCTTCTTCTTCTTCTTCTTCTTCCTCCTCCTCCTCCTCCTCCTCCTCCTCCTCCTCCTCCTCCTCCTCCTCCTCCTCCTCCTCCTCCTCCTCCTCCTCCTCCTCCTCCTCCTCCTCCTCCTCCTCCTCCTCCTCCTCCTCCTCCTCATCATCATCATCATCATCATCATCATCATCCTTAACATTCACCTCCTCCTCCTCCTCCTCCTCCTAAACCTCCTCCTTCTCCACATCCACCAACTCCTCCTCCTTTTTTACTTCTGCTCTTCCTGCTCCTCCTCTACTCATGTTCCTCCTGCTCCTGTTCATTCTCCTCTGTTCCTGTTCTTCCCTTCTTCCTCCAGCTATTCCTCTTGATCTGCTCTTACTTGGCATGATTATCTTTTTCAGTGTACTCTTTCTTTCAATGACTGATGTAATTTAATATGTTCTTTATGTGTGCATTCAGATACACTTCATCTGAAGAGTCAGATGGCTCCACAGAGCAAAAACAACCCTCTGCCTCAGTTCATTCACCGACCTGGTAAGAGTTACAGTTCATAATTGTTTTGTTTTCATAACTTCACTGACAAAGAAATTTCTGTATTATATTTTGACCGTCCAGAAATTTTTTTAAATTTATGTTTTGGATTTTCTGAATTTGATTCTTGCATATGATGAAAAGATCTGCTGGTGCTCTTAAGTCAATCCTTTATCGATCGCTACTTGGTCTAACAAAGTCCATGTGTCTCATGCAGGGTGCTGAGCTAGGATGAAACGTGTAATTGTCACTGGTCTTGTAATGTAACCTTCACCTGAAATCTTTGGATGACTTTCTGACCCTATGACTTTGATATTTGATGAAGCATAGACACGCACAGATGGTATTTTTACAGGAACCTCGACAAGTGAAGAAGATAGTCTGCCAACTCTTCCCTCACCACCTGGCAGTGGGAAGAACAGAACTGATCATGGTTTGTACATGTATACTTCTCCATGGTTTTTACTTGAACACAAACAAGGAAAACTCATATGTTTGAACAAAATTGATAAGCAGAAAAAAACACTAGACTTTAAGTTGTAGGATAAGCTATGTGAAGGAACTCTCCTGCTGGTACTCACATTCCTTTATTGTTCGATACTTGTTCAAAGAGGCAAAGCTCATTGAATTCATGCAGGGTGCTGATCGAGCTAGGATGAAATATATTTAATTATCACTGGTGTTCTTATAATGTAACCTTCACCTATAGTCATTGGATGACTTTTTGATCCTAAGACTTTGATACTGATGAAGCCAAGGCAAGCAAGGATGACACTTTTACAGGAACTTTGACAATTACAGATGGCACTTTGCCAACTTTTACCCCACCACCTGGCAGTTGAAGGAACAGAACTGATCGTGGCTTGTATATATACATTGTTTTCATTTGAATGAAATAAGAAAAACCCCTACAATGCATGAATAAAATGATAAGCAGAAAAGAACATACTAGACTTTGTTGTAGGAGAAAAGGGAGTAAATATTGTGTGCATTAGCCTATAGTTTCATGATTTGAAAGAAGAAATTTAATGTAGATCCTGCCTAGGATTGTTGAGCTTTTTCGTTGTTTATTTGGTCTATTAACAAGAGGGGAGAAACCTGTTGGTAAACAGAACACAAGAAGCTATACAAATAAATAAAAACTTCTATATTTTCATTACTAATTTTCTGCTTTTGTTGTCTCAGAATATTGATTAAATTCCTACAATCCTGATCAACCTATTAAATTTTGTTTCAAACCATTCAGATGTCATTTCAGCACCCTCCATGCCTCAGTGGACCTCTGTGGTACCAAGATCTCACCAGGAAACACCTGAGCAGCCCTACTACAAAACTGATGGTCAGAGAGTAGATCGGAGTGAAACATCAAGTAAGCATAATAGGATTTGGTGGCACCAATAGTCAAATTCTGAATGCCTACAGTATCTATTTAGTGCTTTACCTCTTCTCTTCTGTAGCCTCATCTTTGAAATGGCACATGAAACCATGTATTAGGTATTCACAAGAAATCTCAGCAGCAACTGCTTGAACCCAAACTGTATGACAAGTTTGATTGGTGTATCTTAACATCTCATATTTCTGTGAACATATGAATTTAAAAGAAAGGCTTTTTGTGGGTTACTCATAGTCATAGTGTCACTGTAATGTCTGCAATGCAAGCAACAGTTTTGAAGTAAACCTGCAGAACTGTAACTAAAAGTTATGATCAACAAATGAGGTGGTGTTTGAATAAATACATTAATTTGATCCCATCTGATGATGACAAATGTTCCCATTTATGGTGGAGAGAAATGAAGAGGAAAATTGCATGTTGCGCAGATAGGGTCTCTTTCACCTTGAATGGATCACATTTGTTTTGAAACCTACATCCCTTGAACTTTTTATTCAGGGCTAGAAGCAAAGGTCAACAAGCTCTTCTACAAGTACAAAGAGGTGTCCAGGGGCATCAATGATGTCAATCAAAAACTTGATTGCATCCTGGACATTCTCAGAGGGCAAGGTGGAGGTGCTCTTGGACCTTTGCCAGAAAGCACTTCAGTCATGGAGCCAGCTGTGCAGCTCCCAGTCACATCAAGGGCGGAGCTGCATCGGCTTGATGAAGTTTTGCAGGAGAGTGAGCAGTATGCCATTGACACTTTAGGCCAGTCATTGAATCAAACTGCAGCATGGAGCAAAAACTCTCATCCTTACATCAATGAAAATGAAGGCAAAAGTATGAAATATTAATATTTTGTGACTGCACTTGAGTACATGAGGCTAAAGCTGAAAAATATGAGATATTTCAACCACAATAATGTGTAGTTATTTATGTATATTCCAGAAAAAGCATCCTCACAAAGAAATTTTTTTAACAGTGATACAAAGTTTTGGAACACCATTGCTTAACATAGTGTGACAAGTTTTTGCTTAAAAACTGCTCTGGCAACTTTAGTCTTATTTCCCATGTGATCACATTTGATAAATGTCATCCTGGCAGACCATGAGTCAAATAGCCTTTGCATCTCTAGTTCTTACACAATAGATGCACGGCTTGACATTGATTTATATCCCAATGCTAGCAACTCCTTCGGCTTGCCTCTTACCCTGACTATGAAACTATGCTTGTAACCTTCAAGCAGCTGGCCAGAGGGAGAATTCGACTGAGCTCAACAGGGGGGAAAATGGGGGAGATAAAAGGGGAGAGGAAGGAAGAAGGAGGAGAGGAGAGGCGAGGGGGGGGATGGTGATAGAGTAGAGATAGCAAACGAGAGTAAGAGAGATCAGCACGCACCGAGAGATGTTAGAATGAGAGAATAGAGAGCGAAGAGATGGAGCGCGATAGCAGAAAGAAAAAAGAAAGAAAGAGCGTGAAGATAAGGAAAATGAGAGGGTAAGAAAGAGGGAAAGACAGAAAGAAACGGAAATAAACAGAAAGAACATAGACGCGAACACGAAAGACATATAACTGTATCAGGTAACCTAGAAAGCAGTAAAATCCGAAGAAAGCAAGCACGCAATCAACGCACTAGCGAAGGACATAAAGACGCACACGCCAGAAACGAAAGACGGAAAAAGAAAGCAACTCAACATAAAGACACAAATAACAAGACCTAGCAAGCACGCCAAGAGTACACGCACTCCTACGACAGAAAACCAAAGAATAGTCACACAAGAAAGTAACGATATCGGTACTCATCTGTATATGATGACGATCCTCTCTAAGAGTATATAGCTCTCTATAGATCACTCGGAGGCTTTAGCGATAGAGAGAGAGGGAGGGAGAGAGCGCAAGGATATGAGAGAGAGAGAGATGGAGAGAGAGAGTATAGCAGAGAGAGAAGAAAGAAAGAAAGAAAGACTGAAGTAAGAAAGAAACGAGACCCGGACAGAATTAGCCAGATTAAGAAAGTACCACAAGAGAGGAACCTGAAAGAGAAGAAAGCACAGAAAAACGCGAAGGAAAGAGACGGAAGAAAGATGGCGAAACCGAAAGAAAGAGCAAGAGAAAGAACGACAAGAAAGAAAGAAAGAAAGAACAGATGAGAGATAAGACGAGAGAGGCTACGAGAGAGAGACATAGGGAGAGGGGAGATAATGATAGAAGAACTGGAGTAGAGATAGAAAGAAATGAACACGCCCAAGACAAGAAAGTAGTAGGAGAAGAAATTAGATTACAGAAAGATGGCGGACAGAGGGAAAATAAATCGAAAGACAAGAACAGCAAATGACTATGAGAAATACACGCCAGCTAAGACATGAGAAAAGAAGAAAAGCAAGACATCACTCCCTCCCTCTCCACCGCACTCCCGAACTAACGCATGTACCGCCGAGTCCATCCCTACCATCCATTACCTTGCACAACTCCCTTTAAATATCTCACGCCCTCTCCCTCCCTCCATCACTTAATATTACCCGCAACTCACCACCTCCAGAACTCAAACCATCCCCCATCATCACAATCTCCCGCAAACCATACAATCACCTCTCCCGCCCCAATACTCACCTCCCCCTCACTAACGAGTCCCCTCTTCCCCTCCATCCACCCTCCACTCCTCCCTCCCTCCCTCGTCCTCCCTGCCTCTCTCACTGCCTGCCCCCTCCCTCCCTGCTGCATCCCCTCCCCGCTCTCCGTCGTCTCCCACTCTCTACTCTGTCTCTCTTCTCTCTCCTCTCTCTCTCTCTATCTCTCATCTCTACTCTCTTCTCTCTCTCCACTCTCTGCGAAAACATCACAGAGTCAAAAAAAAAAAAAAAAAAATAAAAAAACACACATCTTCAATCCATGTTTTCAAAATCAGTTAAAGAAATTTCTATAGGGGAAAGTGATTGAATGATATTAATACTAGTTAAAAATCCACACTTTTACCAACTGCAAGATTATTCCGGTCTGACACGACGCAGGAGTTAAATGAGTTGGTACCTGCCATGAGTCCCTGGGGGGGGGGGTGGGAACCAAG